>LGRX02010543.1:0-11067 GCA_001247695.2 Cymbomonas tetramitiformis
ACCGGCAATATCACCGGGTCCAGACACAGGATCACTGACCTTGATACCAGCAGGACCATATCATTCAGTACAGTCATGACTGGACCCGCTTCACGGACTGACGGCACCGGCACACTGAGACTGATCGGCAGAGACATACTGACTGGTGACATTGATGAGTATAGCATTCCTGGCTGCCATTTCAAACACGGCGCCAAAACCCTCCTGTCAACTCGAGTTATGCTCCGGGAGGGTTTCTCATCACCTGACTTCATCAGTATGACATATACCCATCTTGACTCTGGCCGGATATACTCTATCATTGATGACGGCACAGACTATCTTTGGGCAGAGCCAGAGTCAGCAGATGTCAGTTTTCAGTCCTTTCAAGGCAATAAGAAGAGGCACAGATCAGGGGACCCATCCGACTGGATGTGGTCCAACAGTCAGTACAGTACCTGGGCTACTACTCATGGTTCTCCTACGGCTACGGCCAAGCTGGGGGAACCAGCCTTTGATGTCTCTTGCTTCGGCGACTCTCTCCCAGTCGGAGAGGGCAACAATCACCCTGCTCTTCAGCACTATCACAGTCAACACAGTATATTCTCCGTCCAGTTGACTGGTTATTACTTTTATGCTAATCCGCCATTCACTATATCTATTCTGGACCGCCTTTTCACTAAAGGCAATGCTGACTTTCCTCTGGACCCGCATAATACTGTATATTTCTGGATAGTTCCCTATATGCCATCCCACAGGATCTGGCATAAGACCTGTACTATGGAGGTATTACACATCTGGCCTACTGGTACTACGGGGTTATTCAGCTACCTTGAGCGACACACCTACACCTCCACACACCCTCTCACCCCAGCTGGTTCTGACGGTGGACCTGGTCGGGTCTTCATCGATGGCACACCCTTTCCCATCTGCATCCTCTACCGAGACCGCCACACCCCGATCAGGGTCAGTCCTCCCCTTGAGCTGCATGATGCTCTCGGGCATGCCTCGATGACCCGTATCCTCCGTCTCTATGACATGCCAGGGGTAGACTTGGGCAGACCACATTGTTCCAGAGCAGCCCTTGCTTCACTTACCACCTGCTCTCAGTGGTGTGCAGTCTGTGCTACGACGGGCCTCAAACAAAAATCAGCCCCGAGCAGAGACCGCCTCCGTACCAGTCAGCAGCAGCCAGCCCGGAAATGGGCCTCAGACATGACAGGCCCCATCTCACCCAGTGGCTATAATGGGCACAGATACCGTATTCACTTCATTGACATCTCCACCAGATACCTATTTGTGTTCACCGTTGCCTCTAAGGCAGACTACTATGTGTGTCTTCTGAGATTCATTGCCTATACCAGATCACTCTCCTACGGCATTGACGAGCTATTCCTGTCCACCTCTACAGTCTCAGACACTGAGATGGTGCTGAGGACTGATTGTGCACCTGAGATGGCAGATGCCAAATGCCGGGCAGCTTACCAGCAGCATGGCATTGTCCACCAGACCTCTTCTCCCACAGTCCATACGGACAATCCTTATGCGGAGAATGTCACTGGCATCCTGTCCCGTATGATCCGATCCATCCTCACAGCTTCTGGACTTGACCTCAGCTACTGGCCGCTTGCGGCTAAGCATGGTGCCTTGTTGTGGTCTATTACACCACACAAGGAAGTGGTGACTACCCCTATCCACACTATGACAGGTCATCACTTTCAGTACCGACGTCTCCGTGCATTTGGTGCACACTGCAATGTGGTTATGGACAGTCAGCAGAGGAACAGCAGACAGCCAGGCATTTCATCAAAACTTCAGAACAGATCATGGGCAGGCCGCATGGTTGGTATCTCTATGGGCTCTAATGCCTACAAGATCCTAGACACCTCCGACGGCACAGTGCACCTTGTGGGCAAGCCACACTGGATACCTACCTACGAGCACCTGGGCAGATCCATGTCAGCATTCCCAGACACTACTGTATGGCAGCTGACAGAGAGGCTGATGCTACCTTTATCAGGCCATCTCCCTTCTCAGAGACACTCGACTGTACCTATGCCCAGATCATTGAGATCAGCTCATACTACTGCACTTCCGACCGACAGTCTTACGGCTGTGTGCTTCTCTCTGTTCCGTCGAGGGACAATACCTGGACTGACGTGGTTCACTATGTCCACACCCGACGGTACACACTACAGACACCTGCTGGTGTATGTCGCACACTATAGGAAGACCGTCTCGGTCAATGAGCACTATCCGATCTGGACAGCTGTCAGAGCCCGAGAGAGCCGCAGACATCCTTCATATGGCGCTATCATCATCTCTACCGACAGAGGCAGCAACACACCTTATGGTGTAATATTTGAGCCTACCCCAGAGTCTACCTATGGTTGGCATATGGACCTTCCTGCTACCCTGGTCAGCTTTCCGTCCACTCATGCCGCCGCCTTCCTTCCCTTCTCCGATGATCCCAGCAGAGATGTCCGCCCCGAGTACATTCCACAACAGTACACCTCAGCTGACAGCTTCATCAGATCAGGACCCAGAGACTTGGTGGTGCACATGTTCAATATTTCTGCACCCCAGCTCAAACCAGTCCACGGTGTCAAACAGGCACTTTCCACCCCAGAAGCAGTTCAGTGGCAGGAGGCTATGGATGCCGAAGTGGCTGGTCTGGCCGCCGACAACAAAATGGTCCCGGGACACCTTCCCTCGGGTACCAAAGGCCTGACCACTCTCTTTGTGTTCTCCAGACCCTTCAAACCAGACCCCTCAGCACCATCCGGCACACGGCAGATCTTCAAAACCAGACTGTGTGCCAATGGTAAGCAGACATACGGCTACCTTCCGTGGGAGACCACCTGTACCACACCTCAGCTTTATGCTTTCAGACTGGCCTTCATCTTCGGCAGCATCTTCAGTCTGAAGATGAGTCACTTCGATGTCTCCCAGGCCTTTATGAATGCTAAGCTGGATGTTCCAGTATGGGTATCATTTCCGGCTGGTTACACCTATCAGGGGTTCGGTGGTGCTTTACTGCACTATGCCCTGTATGGCCTTAAGGTGGCTGGTGCTTCCTGGCAGAGACTGGTTAAGGTTTTCATGCTCAGCTTTATGTTCGGCGAGGTGACATTCAGGCAGTCCTCTCATGATGACTGCATATATTTCATCTACACTGATTTGGTTAAGGCCATGTGTGTTGTCTATGTGGATGACTTCATTCTGGTCGCCAGTACAGAGCTTGAGGATGCCTTCTGGGCAGCTTTCAGAGCCAGGTTTCTGGCTAAGCATCTCGGAGAGGTCACATCAGTTCTCCAGATGCGGGTCAGGCAGGATCAGGCTGGTATCTACCTTTGCCAGTCCAGACAGATCAAGGACTTGATGGCCAACAACAACATCACAGCTCATTCCTTCAGAACACCTATGGACCCGAAGCTCATCATCAAGAAACCAGCAGATCCAGACTTATCCCTTGTCCCCAGTTACAGATCCATCCTTGGCTCACTGCTATGGCTGGCCCGTGGCTCACGACCTGACTGCTACTATCCCGTAATCTATCTGGCTCAGTTTGTATCATGCCCTTCTGAGGAGTCTATGAAGGCTCTGATCAGAATTGCGCAGTATATGGACTCCACGGCTCATTACTCTCTGGCATTTTACTACCCCGAGACTCCGGTCAAGGTCATTACCATGTTCTGTTATTCAGATGCTGACCTGGCTAGGGACTTAGAGAATGATGCCCGGTCTTATTCTGGCTCCGTGATATTCCTGGCTGGTATGATACTGCAGTGGCATTCAGGGAGGCAGACCATCACTGAGGTCTCCTCCACAGGGTCAGAGTATGTGGCAGCCAGTACAGCAGCACAGCGGTTGATGTCATTGATGTTCATGCTCACCGAGATATTTGGTTCTATCACTCACCGTATTGATTCCCAGCAGCCCCTTGATTCCGATCTTGACCATGCCATACAGTACCTTGACAGAGCAGCCACAGATATCCACTTTGACATGCCCTCCCTTCAGACTACCTCAGTGCTCAGGCGTCTGCTTGACAAACAAAACAAGCCAGCAGACGGTCTGACCTCAGTCCGCCCAAACTCCCCTACAATTCCCGATGAACTCAGTACAGATGAAATCAACCCCCTCAAGTTCCAGAACAACAGAAACAGAGAATATATCAGCTCAGCTCAGCCCCGCCTGGAGTTACCTATTCCTCTACTGCTGGATAATGATGCATGTAGATCTATTGTCGAGCATCACCTCCTCTCCGAGAAGGTGAAGCATGTGATTATCAGATATCATGTCCTCCGAGACTTTGTCAGATTGAACTGGATTCGGTGTGCCAGAGTCCCATCAGCTCGGAACCTGGCAGACCCTTACACCAAGCCAGTTCCTCCAGTCAAGGACATGCAGCCATACTTCATTCAGATGTTCCAGCAATATATGGCCATGGGTAAGGCTCAGGCTGCAGTTATTCAGAAATGATTTACTGGTATTCAGAAAGCAGCAGCATGATCTGACTGTGAGTACCTTGCTTTCCTGTTTTCCTGTTTTGGGTTGTTTGTGTAGCTGACTGTGCTTTGCAGGTACTGGCCTATATTCAAAATTACTTATGGCTGGTTACTTTATGTTAGCTACTGTTTTCCTTAGAATGAATCACTGTATTAGATAGAAAAATGATGTGCACTCATTGATAGATTGTGTATATGGACATTGTATTCCGAGCTCACTCTATGGTATTTGCTACACTGCATTAGTCACTGTATCCTTACAGTGTCTGTTCCGACCGTGAGCGCCACCGCTGCTGTCAGTCATGATCTCTCTCTTCATTCTCCCTCTGCAGTAAGTCTTTCCGGTGACGGGCGGATCTGGACCTGCTTCGGCACTCCTTATCCCAACCCTGACGAAGCACCCCGGATAGCTTGCAGCCACGGTGTGTGGACCTCTAGAGACATGACATATCACTATCCCCCGACAGCAGGGTGGCACCAGGGACAGATTACTGCCCGTGTCAGGACGTTGGGTCTACGGACCAGCTTTTCGGGGTTTTCAGCCCTGACACGGTGTGACTGCAGTTCCACCACTTCCATCATCTTTCTGGATTTTGGTTCTGGCACTGGATTAGTGGCATGTATCTTGGTTTGATTGGTTATTGGTCTGACCACCTCACTCGAGGTGGTGTGCTGGAGTTGACATTCAGTCCGAGCTCAGTCATCAGAGTTGTCATCACCGACCCGTCGTGACCGCTGTCATCACCGACCGACCTGACCGCTGTCATCACCGATACGGCTCGACACCTCTGACTACCTCACTGACCTGATTGTCACCTCCTCTGATCGAGTTCGGTTGTCACATGAGACAGAGCACACACTAGCTCATTTCGCATCACACTCAGCATACTAGAACTATATATTATATCTTCTGTATGTTGAGAGAGAGATTCTGAGTGCGAAACCCTGAGCGTTGCAGTGCTTCCTGTTTGACCTGTCTTGACTGACTGGGTCTTCTCGCAAAAAATGTCCGAAGCCGATGTTTCGTCCCCACGGAATTTTGCTGCTTTGTCGCCTAACACCTTCGTTGCCGCGGTTTTGGAACTCTGAACGTCGAATGAATCTCTGCGCAACCGATGAACGAGTGTGGCAGCCGCAGTCGAGGACTCCGACGCAGCCGAATCCAAGTGCGGAGTCGTGGGCGTGGCTGCATGCAACGCTCCAACATCATCGAAAATCGTTGCTAATTTACGCGCCCTAGCGCGCGTACGTGGTCTTTGCGGTGTTTCCATGATAAAATTGACGGTGAGATGGGTAGCGTGGGCTAGCGTGGCGGCAGTAGAAAGATCAGAAAATGCAGCGGCCAATCCCTGCAGAAGCCTCAGCAACAAGAACAATATCAAACAGGTCATGAGCCGACTGGCTAAAAGTGGTTGCGAGCCACAATACGACGCGGAATGCCCTCTCCACCGGCCAGGTGAAACGTAAGAAGAAGCCATAGCGAGCGACGATACTGCTGCCGATAAATGTTCCGTAAAACTGATCTCCACTTCAAAAGAAGGCCATACCGCGAAAAGACGAACTACCGCCTAAGGGGGCGCCCACCCCATCTCTGTGTCAAAACCTAGCCAGACATGGCAACAGCTAGGCGCTGTGCCATCAGAATTACTAGGGAAGTGGTGACGCGCATAACCTGCGAGAACAGGTGTTCCGCTCGGGTAAAACAAACTGGCTAAGCTCCCATAATCAGTCCGGCCGAGTGCTTTTATCATGCATCTCGGAAACCCGGATAATACGAAGTGATGACTGACAGTACAGTACTACTGTACTGTCATCCTAGCTACTAGCGGAGTCACGGTTCCGATCAGAGACAGGTCAGGCTAGGGGCTATCAGAGCCCATAATAATAACCCTGAACCTAAAGTCCAGCACAGACTACAATCTTCACTTCGCTGCGGTACTGTATTTCACCCTACCGATCTTACTGCACGTGCGCTCCCTGAGGCATCTAGGATTCTCTTTCGCATTCTCACCGCGTTGGTGAGAGGATCTTGCCTGCGGCTTATCGAGGAGTCCGCTGCGGTGTCCGAGGAGGATGGACGCCGCGCGTGGCTTGTTATCTGCCGCGCTGTGGCCAGGCGACGCATGGTGTTGCTCGGCGAAATTGGTGAAAATACTTCACTTTTCCTACCTGCTGACGATTGCTGCGTCTTTCTTCTTCTTTTCCTAACGCAATTTTTCTTCCCTGCCCGCCCAAAAATGGGTTCTCCAACTCAGGCTCCGATCTGACGCTGGAGTGCTGCCTTGCTGCTTCGCCTTACTTTCCGCTCTTTTTCTCGCCATTACTACCCAACGGGAGCGGATCGGACAAGGTGACTGGGCGGTCATCCGATTTACGGGGAATCCGCAGGATCAACAGTATCACTGTAGTCGCAGTCGGTGACACTCGACTGTGACACTCCACTGATCGGTAATGTGACACACGACAGACACACACGACAGCGACAGTCGACAGTGTTCACAGTCTGAAAGATACTACTGTAGATAGGTTGAAAGTTCTTCCGCCCTGAAAACGGCAATGCGAAAAGAGAGCAGAGTGATCCGGAAACAGATCAGCTCTACAGGGTGTATTTAGCGTAATATTACTAGCTCTCCGATCGAACTTTGGAGTTTCTACCCTTGGCTACTTGAGGTACGGGGTGCTTGGACGGCGTGAAATAGCATCTTCGTTCACATTTTGGAGACCGAAAGCTTGATCACCATGAATGACGAATTCGTCTACGTTAAGGATAACCTTATAAGTAAACTCAACAGCGATAAAATTGTCGCTAGCGAGGCTGGACCTACCATATCGGGTATTAATGCTACAAATGTCAAGCAGTATCTTATGGAACTCTGCTGGGCGGTGGCAAAGGTAAACAGATGTCCATTTTCAGAGGGTTGCAGTTCTGTTTGAAAATTCTCAGGGGTGCTTCCGTTTCCCCTTCGTATCAGGCAAGCCTACTGCCGGAAAAGTTCGTCATTGCGGTGAAGGCTGCCGTTAAAGTGGACGCAGAACTACACTCCCTCCTTGCAGATGTGATCTGGTAGTTCAGCTTCCTTTTCCAACGTCCATAGTCTCGCTGTTTGTTGCACTTGCCACTTAGTTTCTGGTGTGCCACATGTGGCCTACAGGTACATCGGCGTTGCCCTTGATACAGCTGATTCCGTAGAGGCACGCGGACGTCTCGTCGAGGCGACCAAGGAGGCCATTCAAGGAGCTGTGACCACGGCTCGACTGCTGCAAGAGCGCTGCGAAGTCGAGTTTCTCGCTGAAACTGGACTCATCGTCGGCAACTCCACTATTTTTCACAAGAAAGAGGTCAGATTTACCTACGGCTCTGCTCCATCTTTGCAAAGTGTTTGAGCGCAACCTGTCGGCTTCCTGCGTGCACCTCTGACCCTTGCATTTCGCTTTCAGATACGAGTTAATACCCGGCTGTTGTACACCCAGAACAAGTTCAACCTGCTACGTGAGGTGTATTTCCTGATCTTTTGCGTGATCGAAACACCCCGCACACTGTTTTTAAAGGAGAAATATGTTCTGAGCTTCCTCATATCGGTGGCACATTTCTGCCTGTGCCTTCTTGTCGCAACGGAATATTAGCAACTACAGGCTCTGCATCTGTCATTTGATACAGACTGTTACTCCTGTTCTTGCATACTTTCGTTTCATCAACAGGCAGGGTGTTTTTGCTCGGAAGGACCTTCCGTCGTCCACTCGCTCCAAATGATAGATAGTACTTGTCATCCGGAACTTGTGCGACGCGTGGCCGCCCGATTCTACTTTTCTTCTGATACGAGGCTCTGTGTAGTTTAAAAATGCTCTCAGACTTCGTCCAACGTTGTTCGTTATCCACGCATGAGTTTTAGACTGCTTCACCCCCTTGTCCTTTAGATATTCTTCTTCGGGGCCACGACCACTGGTCTGTGCGAGTCGTGAAAATTAAAAAGATACCGACTAACCTGCAGGAGAGTGAGGGATACTCGAAAGTTGTGACCACTCTTAACCAATTTGGAGTCGATGCTTTATGTGACGACACCGTCAAGGCAACCATCCGCACGATACAGTCGTTAATCGGTTATTTTGATTTGGATCCGAACCGAGTTTTCGGGCTTATTCTTGACAGGTGATCCACCTGAAACCCTACTCTTCGCGTGAGCTCTCCTAGCTTTGCTGGCGTCAACGCCGCTAAGTTGCCCTTCACTGAGCTGATACCTCCGTCGAAGTCCGCTTCAACTGATCTCTCTTTTCTTTAGGTTTGGGAGCCTCGCACACGTTAGCGGTTAGATAATCTTTGCTGGGGAAGCAAGCTGTGCAGTTACACTTCTTGGCGCGCGGCGATCTCGTAGAAGCCGCGCTGCCCCCGAGTCCGTTCTCTTTGAAAGCTTATACTTTAAACTTTTCCCTCATCTGTTTGCATATTTCGAGGAGTTCTCTGCGCCGCCGGAAATCCTTCTCTTCCGCAACGGTCCCCCGGCCATGTGCGGCGCTTGCGATTGCAGACATCACGGTGGAACAGCTTTGAAGACACTCTTACAACTTCGCTTCCTTTGCTCTTTTCTGCACCTCTTTCCACTCACGCTATCTCTCACTGCCCTCTGCGATCACATACCCTCGTACCCTGTCGTGTTGTTGGTGTGCCGGCCCTGGATACTGTGCTGCAAACAGCAAGCTTACCCTTGCCTCGGCCCTGCCTTGCAGCTTCGAGCAGCAGCCGGAAAATGGCAACTACCTAAAGCTCCTGCCGCTTTTCCCGAAGGTTCGTGCCACAACTTCTATGGAATTCAGGCCTGGCCACCGCGAGGTCCCGCTGCTGGTGGCCCAGCGAAGGGCCGATCACCGTGAGATCGCTTCGCCGGGGGCAGGTAAGGGGAAAGTTCTGACGACCGCGGGGCCCTGGCACCGAGCAGTGCTCGGGTGCCAGGACTGCGAGCTCCCGGCACCAGGGTTGGCCGAGGGCAGTGTGGGCTCTGCGAGCGGTCGGCACCAGGGTTGGCCGAGGGCAGTGTGGGCTCTGCGAGCGGTCGGCACCAGGGTTGGCCGGGGGCAGTGTGGGCTCTGCGAGCGGTCGGCACGTGGACTCAGGAAGGTCTGGGCACTGCGATCCCGGCACCAGGACGTGGGCTGGGGGAGGTCTGTGCACTGGGAGGGGGTTGGACGGGTGGAAAGGAGGCTCACGCCACTCACGGCATAAATACCCTCTACATTCCTCTTCTGCGCTGTAAGATCTTGTTTCATGTTGCCCGCCCTCCGTGCCGCGAGTGGTATGCTCTCCGTGACTGTCATAAATCCGTGCGCCCCTCAACGTGGTATACACGTCAGCGCGGGCCCTTGAAGGCACAGTCCGAGCTCCAGCTGATCGGCAGCATGCTATGCGAAGGGGCGAAGCCTGAATACGAGCTATCCTCCGAGTCCGGGACTTGAGTCAAGTGGTCAAGAAGCGAAGAAAGGCGGATCAAACGCGGTTTAGGGGCCCGAGAAGGAGTCCGTGAGGGCTCGAGGCAGGTTGTGCGGCCCGAGATATGTGCTTCTCAAGATCGGCTTTGGCTGCTCTGAAGGGAGGCTGTGAGGGGATTGTGCTGACTCTCGCAGAAGAATATGCCCCACATCCTTGGCTTCAAATTCCAGTACTATCAACGGCCGGATGTTGGGCAGTGCCCGATGTCTCTTTACCGGCTCGCGGCGGAGCTCATAAGCAGCGGGGTGGTCTCTCTGGACTCGCTGTACGGCCATCTTGCGCCGTCCGATGCTGATGCCCTAGAGCAGCGAGATGCGTCCATCGAGCGCCGCCTCGAGGTGCGCGCTCTGTAGGCTCCTAAGAACCGAGGCTCGAGGCGAAGTCCGACTCGACTCAAGTTGCGGTGCCAAAAGAGCCCGGGCACAGATTGTTCCTGATAGAGGTTGCGGCGGGCCCCCGTGGAGTGTCATCCCTGCGAGAGTTTGTCGAGGTTGCGTCACACCTTGGCAGCCTAGTGACCTCGAGCAGCCCCCCAGGGGAGCGCAGGAGGCCTCGAGATCTCGAGATCTCGAGCTTGCGCCTAGGGAGGCGGCGAGCGCCGGGCCTGTGGTGCTTTTCGACGGTATAAGCTGCAGCGTTTTGCTGATGAACAGACAACTAGCATTGTGGAGCTGAACCGAGAGGGAGGGGCGCTGGCGGCCAACTCTGTTCAGGCGGCACGGAAGATAGGGGTGATCAATCTGGCTTCGGGGTCGGAAGAGGAGAAGCCAGAAGTGCCCCATGAGAAGGTGGCAATGACGGAGGAGCAGCCCGAAGAAGAGAATCAGAAGTATGGCAGCCCGCCAGCAGGCACAGGAGGGTTCACTGCTGCTCGAGCGCTTGTGCCTCGAAGTGGAGCAGGCCCATCAGAGTGTTGCAGCTTCTCAGCTTGAGGCTCGGGACGGCGAAGTGTTGTAGCCTGGCTCAATGCGTTGGTCCAATAGCAGCCAAATGTGGTTTAGAACAGCCTGTGTTGCTGCTGTTTGATAGTGCTGCTGTTCTATTTTGGGCGCTGCGCCATACCCTGTACAACAGAGAGGGTCCACCGGGTGAGCTATT
>LGRX02010544.1:0-32888 GCA_001247695.2 Cymbomonas tetramitiformis
TCGCAGGAGACCCTCCAGGCGCTAACAGGAGACCCGCCAGACACTCGCAGGAGACCCGCCAGGCGCCAACAGGAGACCCCCCAGGCGCTCGCAGCTCCACTGCTGCGAGGGTGGCACGCATTGGCTATCGATGTTAGGCATGCACATCGCTTTGTGAGTAGCGCACGACACCTGTCCACCCGTGGATCGTTGTATTGTGATGTCAATATAACGATGCGGTCATCCCATCCCCCCCTGTTGGCTATGGGCAGGTATGACAAGCAGCAGCTGGTGGTGGCGGCGGACGGAGCTCTGGGGATGGTGTTTGAACATTCTTACAGTGACGGGACAGCATGGTCGCGCCTGATTGGTGAGGTGATGGCAGACGTAGAAGGGGCGCCGCCTCCTAGAGGATGCTCATCTCTGCCCGAGTTCACCTTCTCCGAGGCGCCCATTCCGCGCGAGGTGCACATCGAGACGCCGCCGGAGATCATGGCAGCGACCTGGGACGCGCGGGCAAAGTCCGAGGCGCTCTCCGCGCAAGTGGAGCTGGAAGTAGTGGAGTTTGCAGCATTCGGGAAGGAGGAGATGAAAGGGTGGGGGGTGAGTCCAGACGCGGCAGTGCAAATGGCGCTGCAGCTGGCATTCCACCGCCAGCACAACCACGTGCTGCCGCCAACATACGAGGCATGTGCCACCCGTGCGTTCCTGCACGGGCGCACCGAGACCATCCGCACCTCCTCCACGGAGGTCCTCACGTTGTGCTCTTCCTGGGACAGGTGCAACCCCTGTGAACCGCGCCACAGCTTTGCATTGGTCGTGAGCCAGCCGATGAGCGCGGCGCGAAACTGCAGAGCGCGCAGCTTATGGCGCACGGCCACAGCGCCAGCATTGGAGCTCGTCACCTCCCCCCCTTCCCCCTCCTGCACTGACTGGGTTTTGGAATTCAGTTGCCACCTTCGCGAAAAATGAGTTGACTCGACCTCGGTGACACTTCGGAGATCCCTTCTTGCGCTGTAGATGGCGGGGTGTGATTCAGCGTCCCTTTGGCTAACAGATGACACCCAAAGTGACACGGGACGGAATGTTGCCGGTGAGGCTGTGCAGGATGAAGCAGGAGGAGCGCGACGCAGCGCAGGCTGCTGCTGAGGTCGCCGCTGCTGAGGCCGAGGCAGCAGCCACTGCCGCCACTGAAGCCCTCGAGGACGATGGTGTCTTCACAGCTCCCCCAGCATCCGCTGAGGGGCAAGGAGGAGATGCAGTGACAGAGCCGAGCGGGGAGCCTTCCCCTGCGGCTCCCACTCTGAAGGACCTCTTCCAGGTGCGCGCTGGTGCACGGCCCGATGGCGCGCGCTGGTGCACGGCCCGATGGCGCGCGCTGGTGCACGGCCCGATGGCGCGCGCTGGTGCACGGCCTGGTGCACGGCCCGATGGCGCGCGCTGGTGCACGGCCCGATGGCGCGCGCTGGTGCACGGCCCGATGGCGCGCGCTGGTGCACGGCCCGATGGCGCGCGCTGGTGCACGGCCCGATGGCGAGCGCTGGTGCACGGCCCGATGGCGCGCGCTGGTGCACGGCAGGCTGGTGCACGGCCCGATGGTGCGCGCTGCTGCACGGCCCCTAGGATGGAGTAGGATGGAGTCTCGGAGGTTGTCATGGGGACTATAAGCCCCACACCCCGAAAAGGGTGTCTCTTTTTCTTTTTCTTTTCTCGGAGGTTTCTCAGTGAGCTTGTTGCACGAGGCCTCAGCTGGCAGTCAAGTCTCGGAGAGGCTCGGGCGGAGATGAAGCTCTGCGGGCCTTTTGTTGTACTGTTTTAGGTTCGGGGCGTTTTCTTCTGGCCGCACGCAGCACCTGGTGAGGCAGAGGGGGCGGGTGGATGATGCAGGCGGCAGCAGCGGCGCACAGCAAGCGCAGCAAAGCGGCGGCGGGTGGTGGGGGGGTGGATCGCCACCTGAAGGCACTGCACGCGTTGGCAGAGGTCATGGTACAGGAGGATGCAGAAGCACATGCCCGTGCCACCCGTGCCAAGTCCGTGGAAGTGCCTACTCAGGAGTCACCTCAAGAGACCAGTGAGCCACCTCAAGAGACCAGTGGGCCACCTCAAGAGACCAGTGAGCCACCTCAAGAGACCAGTGAGCCACCTCAAGAGACCAGTGAGCCACCTCCTGAGGTTGAGCTGCCTGTTGCTGAGCCCCCACAAGAGCCTCCAGAGCCCCCCTATGAACCTTTCGAGATGCCTGCGCTCTTCACGGACCACTTGTACCAGGAGAGCAGTGAGTGGCTGCTATCCACCAGCAATGGCTCCGCGCCCTACCTCGACTGCTTCGGCTTTGGAGCAGTGTCACAGAAGGTGTGGCATTGCCCATGCACCAAACTGAAGGCGTGTCCTGTCTAAAGCCCATATTGTAAGTTTTTGCGAGATGTCCTGCAAAATGTGCAAGCCTGGGCGGGCACAAATGAATTGCCAGATGTTCACCCCGCTTGATTCTAGGATCCCTCGATCCGCTGATGCGAGTGACATCCTGGTGATAGCATCTCGCCCCCCTCTAGAGGAAGAGTAGATACCCAACAGGAAATATATTCCCATGATTTTTTAATACCAACTGCATTCTGTATTTGCTCCTCAAGGTGTATTGGGTGGGCGAGCAGGGGTATGGCGTGGGCTACCTGATCGACAACACGTGCATCCGTCTCTGCTTCAGCTGCTTTCGGGAGTGTGAGGACACATCGTGCAGTGAGTTTTCTCAGAGTGTGCAAAAGGCTCTATGTGACCTAAAGGTGAGCAGCAATGCGCTTTCTACATGTGTGAGGCAGTGTCATGCGCCGCTATGTTACCGGCGTGTTCAATGAATTGCCCTGACCATATGCATCAAATATGGCATGATGTGAAACAATGTTGTGTTTCAGGAGTTGTGCAATCCGACACCACCGCAGGAGAGCATTGAGGACTCTCCCGCAGAAGTGACTGCGGATAATGAAACAAATTCAGGGGATCCCCCAAAAGAAGATAGTGAGGTGGAAAGTGCAGCAGCTGTTGCATGACCTAGTTGAAGCAGAGCTGATGCACAGTGTCAGATGCGCAGAGTATGTTAGTCACGTATAGCAAAAACGTTGCAAAACATATAGCAGGCATGCACAGCCATCGGTTTAGAACTGGAATGGATGCCAATTGAATATCATGTTGATCGATTTTGAAGTCAATATGAACCAAACATGCTCTCAGGAAGTCAGCGACACGCCGCATTTGAAAGAAAGGAAGAAAAAATAGGGATATCCGTCGCGTTGCTTGCACTCGCCGTTTTCCATACAAATAGAGCGACATATGCCATGCGGTTTGCCCAAGCATCAATCAAGGGTATTTCGAGCGATAACGGTTTACCCAAGCAACCGGCGGCGATCCTCCAATGTACGGCAGTGTTTATCCTGGCATATGGGATTCTTTCCTACTTCAATAAAATCCGTGGATACTTTGACCGTATTCTCAATTTCTGGGAATATCCTAGTATCAATTTTTGGGAATATCATTGGAGGTCGACGGTCGCCCGTTGCTGGTGCGTGAACAACCTGGACACCACCGGTGCGTAGAACACGTTGTCCGACGCCGAAATGAACTGCTCCTTCACCTCATCGTCGTCCAGCGTGTTCCTCCTCTTGGCCGACTTCAAGGCCGTGTTGAAGTCCGTAATGGAGTCGGAGGGATCGGTGTGGGCCTTGAAGCGGACGCCAAGGAGGTCCGATGTTCCTTGAAAAGGAGCACCTGTGTCCAGCAGCCGACGTGCGATCTCCAGCAGCGCCCGCTTCCCATCAAGCGGGTGCACCGTCGCCGAGGCCTCGATCCAGTCCCCAGCCGGTGAGGCAGGGCAAACGATGAGCTCGAGAGTCGAAAACATCAGCTTGTTCGCCTCGGAACGAATAGCCACCGTTGCATCTTCCAAGTCGAAAAGCGATGCGAAGATCGGGTCTTGTGCCTCATACGCCTCCTGAATGGCTGGCACGAGCCTCGCGTACAACACTTGAGCGTTCGATTCCATGCCAGAAAAGCGCTCGTGCTTCTCTCGAAACCATTTCCAGATGACGTGCTTGGCAACGTTGTCGTCAAAGCGTTCACGCGTCAGCGTGCGAACCCCCGCCGGGAAAACAGCCTAAGAAGAATTCGCAGTTGGAGCACCAGCACGCGCCGGTGTAGGCGGCGTGACCGTGTTGCGTGCAACAGAGGAGTCGAAGATCGTCGCCAGCGAACGACGCCGCGAAGCAATACCTGATGTCAATCTTGTCGCAACCATGATGATGAGAACTACAAAGGTGGAGTGAGAGTAGGTGGTACGAAGCAGGGAGGCAGGGGCGGCCAAAAGTCGCGGCGCGGTCGTCGAGGAATGTGAGGAAAGTTGTGGTGTCAATAATAGCCGCACGTGCATGTGGACTTGTAGGAAGCGCGCAAGGAAAGCGGTGTCGGATCCGACCAGAATTCCAGCGTCAACCAACGCGTAACGAGGCAAAATAAAGAATCACCACGTGCACGAGCTTTCCATAAACCTAATCAACCAAGCGCCCGTCTAGGCCATACCGCCCGCCGCCGAGCCTCTAGCGTGGCCCCTCACTCCATCTCAAGCGTCGATGTTTAGCCAAACATGGCTAAACCGCAGTGTCTGAATAAAGAGTGCGTGGGTCCAAACCTGTTGGATATACCCCTCTGGCAGGAATATACCACAATGTTTGGCAATATTCTCAGAATGTAATAACTCAGTTAGGTTTGCCCGTTATATGGGCATACACGGTTAGGGTTTAAGTTTCGGTGACTGTCATACACACTACTATGGGAAGAGTCACAGAACCAGTCACGGTGATACTTCCAACACTACATACTCGGTATATTATGATATAAGAAGGGCACAGACATACGGGCCGGCGAGCTAAATAGCACGAGAGTTGTCGGTCACTACTGGACACCGAAACTGACTACGGATATGACAGGTGACGATAATGACAATCGCCGTGTCATATTCAGCAGCCCTCGTTCAATGTTCCGTAACCTAACGGGGGAAGCTTATACCGACGCGCGACGACCCAACCCGGATACCAGAGCTTTTATCTGGAAGCGAATTGCGATAATGCTTTGTCGAGTTGCGATCCATATGGCACCATTGGTTTTATTCTTAGAGTGCGGGGTTTACGAGTGACCGGTGTTTCACTATTTGCCACACGGACACATAAGCAAAAAAAATTATCCCGCTGGCGGGTGAATGGCCACAAATTTCCCGCCCCGTCAACACTTTTTCGCTCTTTCAGAATCTGTCGCCCCTGTCAGGGATATGACCGATGACATATGTGTCATACGTGTCATACCTGTAATGTCATGTCATGTCATGTCATGTCATGTCATGTCATGTCATGTCATGTCATGTCATGTCATGTCATGTCATGTCATGTCATGTCATGTCATGTCATATCATGTGTCATAATGACATACAGTCGTCAAGTATTGTCAGTACGGTCGACTATGATATGTACAGTCAGTATGTCTGTCATCCACCTAAGGTGAGTGACATCTGTCATCGAGAGGCCAAGTATATGGCATCGAGATGGCGAAGCAAGATAAGTCTTCAAGAACTGAATTGTTCTGTCAAGACGCATCTTCGCTTCTAGCATGCACTGAACAGCATGCGAGCATCAATGGCTATATTGTCTGGCCGATGCGTCAAGTTCACCTAGTGCTCTCGAGTTCACAACTCGATGGTGGTAACGCGTATGACGCGTGGGAGCGCTAGAGTATATGAGGAGCATTGAGCTCAAGCACGCACTTCTGGTCCCCAGATTGCTGCACTCGCATACCCACCAAACTCTTGCGCGTTGCTGTTACTGTTCAATAACAACCGTGCTATATTTCCGGTCGTCAAGACCTTGACAGTGGTTATTCTTTCGCTCAGGCGAGAACGAGAACATACTTGAGTGTGTGCAGCATAGACATTACATATATACTGTATAACAGCGCGACGACGTTCGCACATATCGCCAATATCAACGCAACGATATTCGCATGCGACAGCATCGCATCAACGACAATAATTGTGAACATAATATTGCGGCGGCGAATAATACAGCGCGCAGAAAAATAGCGGACGACTGACGCTCGATTTCACATACGCAGTATATCACGAAAATGACAGAGCGACGAGGTGTGTTCATAAAGTAATCGCACTGTTGTCCTGTTGACGAATTGTACAAATGCGCAGAAATCGCATCATAATTGCAATATGCAGGAACGGGGCGCATATATGAATCATTAGTGCTTGTCACTCGTAACGAGAAAATGCTTAAAATTCAGTACAGATGCACACATGAATGTTGCGCACTGCCGTATTGTACGACTGTATATTATACAGAAATCAGCATCAGCGTGATTATGGCCAAACTGCATCATCATTTTTGCAGCTCGCTTTATATACTTCCAAATGGCACATGATTCACAGTGATGATTGTATAGTGCCGAGTGCTTGGGTAGGCTATTTTTCGGGAATAGATTGGTGCTAAATGGGGAATAGAAATTCCGACCATTTCTGGGGAATAGATTATATGTCACATGCAACCTCGCTTTATTCATTCGAGCGCCAAAAGAAATTACAACTGGTTCGCTCCCGGTTCTAGCACACTCCCGAACACTTCACTGGTGCCATGGACCAGGAGGAGGAAAATTTGCAGTTCACTAGCCCCGGGAAGGATGGACGAGAAATTTTTGAGGATTCCGATCCCGAGGATGAACTTGAGGAACTCTCTACGCGCAAGCGGACACGGACGCACGAGCGTAAAGAGTGGGTGGCCTTGCTCAGTGCTTCATCTTTCGATAGTTGTATGGAAAGAATTAAGGAGGCGTGTTCTAGTGGCTTCTCCAAGGCGGACAAACCTCACACAGCTAAGAGAACGGGCAATATTACATACAAGTATAAGTGCTCCTTGTACAAGTCCAGCGGTTGTAAAGTGTATTTCAAACTCATACGTAGCTCGATCGACGGCGACAGTTGTGACTTGTTCCAGAGTGGAGAACACGATCACGAGGCTTTCTTCAACAAAGGCTTGAACCCTCGAGTAAAAACCTATTTGGACGCGCACTTGAAGAAGGGCGCGGGACCAAAGACAGTGTTCCTAGAAATGCAGGACGACCGTAGCCAGCCGACCGTACCGTCGTATAGAGTAGTCTGCAATTATGCCTACAACAATAAGGTCAGAATTTGGGAAAGTCAAGATATTAAAACCTACGGTAACTATATGCTCGAGTGCGTGACTGCTAACTTGTTCGCCATCCCCATCACGGACCTCGCCACCCCTGGGGTGTTGTGCATGTTTGACGGCCAAGTTCTTCTTCAAGACGGAAGCTACGCCAATGTTCCTGCGTACAAGGATAACTCACGCAACAACTTACCTCCCTTGATTTTCCAAGCAACTTCTTGCCTGGAAATTATGGTAGCTTGGCAGCAAGACAAGTGGAGTGAGGACCCAGCCGTTTGTGAACGGCGCCTACAGCAAGAATTTGAGAAACTCTTGGCGTCAGACGGTTGTTCCCACTTCCTGGAGCTCGCGTCTAATCTTTTGGCATGTCACGGGTGGAGTACGAAAAAGTCGCAATTCTACAAGGGCAAGCTAAACCTTCGGGCGCTTTTACGCAACTACCGGCAACTTGTTGAGGATTACGGACTTCAACAAAAACGTAAACGCTGGACCGTGATCTACACCACTTGGGAACTACTTCAAGTGTTGTCCACTAGCGACCACCGCTCTCGGGACGACACCTACAAGACCAATTGGAACGGCTTTCCCGTTGAGTTCGGCGGCACTTGCTGGTTGGATAAGCGTTTCAGAATGGGCTACATGGCCTTGAAGTCCCACGAGAACGCCTTCGCCTCTGAGCTCGTGGACTTTCTCGTCCTTCGGGCGATACGCATTTCCTTTGGCGTTTTGTGGCAACCCAAGCTTCACACGCTTGACCACTCCCTGGCGTTTTACAACGCAAACGCAGCCCTACCCAAGACCGCTCAGGTCGTCTTCAATCACGTAGAGCGGGGAGACCGTGTTGACGAAACCATTAACGACGAAATCATATTGGTGCAGGACATCAAACAGGGCATATGTTGGGCACACTGCAAGATGAAACTCAACGAGAAGTCTAGCATGTTTAACGACGCTAATAACGTCGAGAGCTTCAAGATGGGTGTTACCAGTGTTCACCGTATCACGCTCACTACTGTGCGCACCGAAGCCTTCAAGTTGTTGATCTTGTCCTTCGAGGAGGAGGAGGAGTACATATGCTCGTGGTTCACGGACTTTTGGTGGGGCCAATGGAGTGGTTGGGTGCTAGGGACGATGCCTCCTGGCAAACCTTCCACGCAAAATAGCCCCGAGTCCAACAATCGGTGGGCAAAGGAAGCTATGTGCAATGGCAAACAACTACAACTGGCTCGGTTTCATATAAGTGCTATGAAACCGACCGTTCACAATGAAACTATTTTCGAGCGTGAATATCCTTTGCCTACTGGTCCAATTGTTCGACACGATATCTGGCGGGAGGCCCTAATCATGGTGGAAAGCAACGTCATGGAACTTATGACCAAGGCGACCCGCTTACCCCACCTACCTGACGAGGAGACCATGGTGTACGTGTTGCCTACAATGAAGACCTTCAACCGTCTTAAATCGGTCACCATCGCGGACAGACGGAAAGAAATACTTGTTTTGGCCCCTGAGTCCCTATCACTTATCCGTGATCCCGAGAATCCCCCAGCTAGTGTGACGACGTTCAACGAGTACGTGTCCCTATATGCCTCCTTCGTGCTTGTGCAGGCTTCAACAACCCCGAAAGATTATGTGCACTACACGTGCAACTGCCCTGAGTTCTACGAAAGTGGTGTGTGCGCGGACGTGGTGGCAGTGGGGTTATTCAAAGGAAATTTCAAAGCACCTTTGGAAAAGCAGCTCGACTTGATCGGTCGGGTTCCCAAAGCTGGCCGACCACTGAAACCTACTTCTGCACTTCGGCGACAACCTCTTGGCAAGATCACAGGCAAGTTGAAGCGGCTAGCTGGGAAAAAAGCAAGTGACGCTATCGAGGAGGACGCAATTGACCGCGAGGTCATGAGCTCCCAAACTGTCTCGCACTCATTGAAGTGCGAGATATGCATTAAGGCGACCTATGCAAGCAAAATGCTAGTGTGCGATGGTTGTGACAAGGGGTACCACATGCATTGTATGAATCCTCCTATTACACGAGTTCCAGATGGCTTGTTCATGTGCACAGTTTGCTTGTACGCGTAGACACATGCAAACATACAAATAATAGCGAATGACATGTATTAACTTAAATGCATTACAACTTGTTATTTTGCTAGCTTGTGTTCATCATATTGCCTATTGCTTCAATTACAACAACTCGAAAGAGACCGTCAAAAAGTCTTGAGGTCCTTGGCGTGCTGAGCGTAAAGATGGCTTCTCCAAACCTCGACATTGGTTTTGGCATAGCCGCACGCACTTGCTACATATGTTAACAGACTTGTATGTTTCAACAAGCCCGTTATAATTCCGGATCCCCTTGTAATATGTGTTCACTCCTAACCATGTCTCGCGGAAAACGAGTCGCATGCTTGCGATCTCGTTGCACCACACCCAATATTCTTCCAACCTGCTTTGCCTTTCGGGACGGGGACCAAGCATCGATAAGATACGCCAAGGCGATGTGAATTCTTCCACTTGATCCTCTTCGCCGTATTCCTTCATTTTCACAAGTGCCTTATGCACTTGGTACCGCTCCGAAACGCGCGTCGAACATTGGTATGCGCGTGGGTCTTGTAGCGGGTACGGGCCGTCGCCCAACCCGAGCCAGTATGTCCTAGCTTCTATAAGATGTTCTTCGTCCTTTTTCGCTCTACGAAAGTTGCAAGGGGTGCACTCCACGGTTGCGGCCATTTTTTTGTTGCGTTTAATATGATAAATTACCTCAAGTTGTTACGGTAAATTTACAAGACGGGTACGGTATTTTCTCGAAGTATTATCAGATGTGTTCCCAGAGTGACCAAAAACCGTTAGATTCCGAATCTAACGGTGTTTGGTCACTTTGGGAACACATCTGATAATACCTAGAGAAAATACCGTACAAGTCTTTTCAGTATAGAGTATTATCTTGAGCCCGAAATTCACGGCCGTGAATATCTGATTCACGGCCGTGAATCGCGGCTGCACTGCGTTCGGAAAGGCCTAAACCATACGGTGCATGGGGTTCGGGAGGGGCTACGTACGTTTATGTGAGTGCTGATGTGGGCTTGGTGACAACACCTGAACACGCGCTATGACCGACGACCTGTGAATTTGTTCGGCATTTTCTCGAAGTATTTTGCGACGTGTTCCCAAAGTGACCAAAAACCGTTCGATTCCGAATCTAACGATTTTTGGTCACTTTGGGAACACATCTGATAATACTTCGAGAAAATACCATACAGGTCCCTCCCCTCCCGAACGCCCTGCACCCGCGATTCACGGCCGTGAATCTGATATTCACGGCCGCGAATCTGAAATTCACGGCCGTGAATTCCGGGCTAGTGTAGCGACTTCCTCGTTTAGTAAACCTACCAAAGCCTAATACCTAACCCGATCTTTAAACAAATATGGACTTGAATCAAGCTTCACGTTGCGAATGCGGCCAATTAAATAAGATGGGAAAGCTTATTAAATGCAAACAAGATCCCTCGACTATGGACCACGCGGGCAAACCATGCACCCGATCTAAAAGAGGCAAGGGCGAGTTGAGATGCGCAAAATGCAGCGGTCAACAAAAAAAAAAGAGGCTGCCGTCAAGGAAACCTTTTTGGACGACTTAGATCGTACGCGAGCTATAGGTTTCGCAAACACCTTCGTGGTGTCTTTACCAGAAGAGTCGCAACAACATCTCGAAAGGCGGTTTGTGGTGATGTGCCAATTCACTCATCGCTGCCATCTCATTCCATTTAACACGACCTGGACTGCTCAACACACTGCTGCCATATATATGCAGCACATCTTCAAGCTCCATGGTCTTCCGAGGAACATCATATCAGATCGAGATCCCAGATTCACTTCTTCATTCTGGCAAACGCTGTGGAAGTCTACTGGTACGAGATTGTCTATGACATCTTCACACCATCCACAGTCGAATGCAAGCAATGAGCGAAGCCATGCCTTCATTCAGGACATCCTCAGATATTTTACATTTTGTTTGATGCATGATTCACCAACCTCCGGTTTATAATTACTGATTATAGAAAGTATTTTTTCCCCAGGTGTTGTTGCAATGATACTTCTGCCAATTCGTGGGAGGACAAGTTGCCTCTGGTGGAGTTTGCAATCAACAACACAGTTTCTGTTACAACTGGTTATACAACTTTCTATCTCGATTCCATGGCGCAGCCACTTTTGCCGCATGATCTGGCAATCACCTTTCCGCCAGAAGCTCCTGTTCCAATACAGAATGCTATTCGAGATCACTTTGACCAGTACTCGGCTGTTCATGCCAATGCGGTAGACAATATTAGCCGAGCAGCAGAAATCAATCGAGCCAGATTCAACAAGACTCGCATGCCCCGACAGTATGCACTAGGGCAAAAAGTTCTTTTACGGACTGAGTATATTCAATGGACTGGTTTGACAAAGGCAGGCAGACACTTTAAGCAGCCATATATCGGGCCGTTTACCATATCCAAAGTTGTCAGCCATGGACGTGCATATGAGCTAGATTTCGGAGGTCTCGACATTCGGATCCATCCAGTTCAGCCTGTATCCAGATTGGAGTTATACAATGACTCAATTCAAGCACCTTTGCCTCTGCCACAGATGATCACCGAAGAAGGGCAACCATTATTTGAAATATCACACATTCTCTCAGATAAGATTACTAGAGGTGTCAAGTACTATTTAGTGCGATATTCGGGCTACGGCCCTGAACATGACACCTGGGTCAAAGCCACAGAGCTGACCAATGCAGCAGACATCATAGCTGCCTATGAAGGCTAACAATATATTAAGCCTATTGCCCTTACTTCTTGTAATATATACTAATACATGTCGATCATCTATATACCCTGCACTTAATGTTGTATCATTATGTTGTATCAGGAGCAGGAATTGATCCTCCCTTGCTGAGGTGTAGTGAGCCTTGTACAAAATTCATACCCTTGCACAGATACGCATACATGCGAGTACAATATCTGTGGATAATAAAAGCTGCTATACTGCCTTTGCCGGACCGTGGTTTGTCATTCGGGTCTTACGGCCAGTCATTCTGAACTGCCAGAATGTTCTGAGGTAGATGGAGTTGTGATCCTGAGTCGTGCTTGACACACATGACTAAAGCGAATTCACATTAGTGTGGTTTGCCGACAAGACGACAACTGGCTTTCGGCAATAGCGCAACACACTGGACCAAAAAAGGAGTTTTGCATTTGGATGAGGATTTAAAGTGGACTCCTCATAGAGACCCTCCGATATCTCTAAGCAGCGCAATCTCCGACTACATTAAAAATCTTATCCATTCGACCGTTAATCCTCCATAGCAGTCCCAGGAGGGGAGGAAGGGTGGATGCACTATATAGCCGTGGAAACAAGAACCCAATGGGTCGAATCGTCGATCGGCAAGCGCATATCTCTCCGTAACGTAAACCTCGGACAGAGATACCCTGAGCGTCACTCTGAAATACGAAACGCAGTACGCAACGTCACTCTGTAATACGAAACGCAATGCGACAGGCGGGGGGGCAACATCCTAAGAACTGTAAGGAGAGGGTTTAAAGTGGACTCTGTTTCCCCTGATATCCTAACCCTGAAGTACTATAAGTATTATATGGTGGGCTACATCCTAAGAACTGTAAGGTGAGGGTTTAAAGTGGACTCCTCGTAGAGACCCCCCGATATCCTAAAACACCTCGAGGGACGCCTCACTGGTGTAAGAAGACTGGCCAGTTCGACAACAAAGACATCCAAGACATATACAAAAGGTATGCACCCTATATTGTGAGGCCACAACACTTCCAAGAGGGGAGATCTGTCAGGGATATGCCCGATGATATATGTGTCATACATGTCATACATGTCATACCTGTCATGGCATGGCATGTCATGTCATGGCATGTCATGTCATGTCATGTCATGTGTCATGTCATGTGTCATAATGACATACAGTCGTCAAGTATTGTCAGTACGGTCGACTATGACATGTACAGTCAGTATGTGTGTCATCCACCTAAGGCGAGTGACATCTATCATCGAGAGGCCAAGTATATGGCATCGGGATGGCGACGCAAGATAAGTCTTCAAGAACTGAATTGTTCTGTCAAGACGCATCTTCGCTTCTAGCATGCACTGAACAGCATGCGAGCATCAATGGCTATATTGTCTGGCCGATGCGTCAAGTTCACCTAGTGCTCTCGAGTTCACAACTCGATGGTGGTAACGCGTATGACGCGTGGGAGCGCTAGAGTATATGAGGAGCATTGAGCTCAAGCACGCACTTCTGGTCCCCAGATTGCTGCACTCGCATACCCACCAAACTCTTGCGCGTTGCTGTTACTGTTCAATAACAACCGTGCTATATTTCCGGTCGTCAAGACCTTGACAGCCCCACCAGCGTAGCTTTCGGTTGGCGGGATGGCAAAAAAGTTGCCGCCCTACCGACGGTCGACTGGAAACCCCGATATGCATCCCTGGATGATTCATGCTGCAACGCAGTGAGCCTTACAATGATACGGAGCGTGGTGGGGGTCGGGTATCATTATAAGAGTATTATCATTATAACCCTTATAATCGATAATGATAATTATCATTATAATCCTTTATACCGATTCGCAGGTCACCATCGGGTATCATTACAAGGGTATTATCACGTTATAGACGAGGTTTCTTGATGTGCCAGAGTGGTCACTTTTTGTAGGCGATTTCAAGATCGAGTCGGTAGTACCCCCTCCCCCACCCATCTTCGGTGGCCAAGGTCGCGGAAGTCCCCCCCACTCACGGGGGAAACTCGAAATCCCAAGTCGGTAGTCCCCCACCCCCCACCCCTGCCCCCCTCCCCGCAGAGTTTTTGGGCTTGATAATTTACGAAATCGATCGAAATTTTACGAGAAATCCCGAAATTTTCCTGTCTACCGACGGGTTTTGAACTCGCGACCGTTGGATCCGGAGATCGACGAGCTAACCGCGATTGCGTTATGCGCTGATTATTTATGATTTCGGCAAATTTGAACGGACATGTAATGTAATTTTGAATAAATTTGATATCGTCCAGTTCCGAGCGAGGAGGTTCGCTGGAGTCGACAACCCCCTACCACCCCCCACCCCCGGTCGGCAGGTGTAGTCGATTTCCCCCTCCCGCCTCGCCCACTTTTTCGGGACCAGGTCGTTAGTGGGGGGAGGGGGGGGTCAAAAAGTGAGGGCAATTCTTTTCCAAAAATCCCTCGTCTATTAATTATTAGGCCAGCCCTTTTAAGGGTAGGGTGCCGTAATCTCACGAATTAAAAATTATTGATCACAATTTCCATAGTTAGCACAATTAAATTGTCATCGCAAAGCTGCCACTTGTTGAAATTTATAGCGCAGAATTTTGCAACATGACCCCCTATTTTTATTGGCTAGGATCCAAGAATGGTGAGTTAACGTGGTATTAAAAAAACCTCAGGCAAAGTTATCGCGTAGATTTATTTTTAGAATTTATGTATCGATTGCATATATTAAATTATCACTATTTGATTTTGTAAAAAATATTTCTCGAAAATGACACGATAACTTTTTCTGAGGTTTTTTAATATCACGTTGACTCACCATTCTTGGATCCTAACCAGTAAAAATAGGGGGTCATGTTGCAAAATTCGCCTCTAAGACTTTTTGAAAGTTAGTTACTTTATGTATCGGTTAAATATGGATTTTGTTATGAAATTTAATTCCAGAAAAATGGTTTGAAACCTTCTGGCACCCTACCCTTAATTGTGTAGAAGTACGTGACATTTACACATTTTAGGTGTACATGTGGCGCGGGCGGGCGGGATTACTGTATTTATTTTCCTTATAATAGTGGTGGAAATGATATCCCCTCATACTTAAGCCATATAATGGTCAAAAACCAAAAACTTTGTGCCAGGTATTTTTTTGTGGATTCAAATATACTGCTGAAATCTGTGTAGGCAGCCCTCATGAAAGTGTCCTGGACAAAGGGGGCACTCCTGGACGAAGGACGAAGATGCGGAGTGAAAAGAAATGCATCTAGCCGCTTGCGTGGAACGCGATTGTGACCAATTTCCCCCTTTCGTGAGCGGGGAGGCCGCAAACCGATAAATCCTACTCGACGGTCACGCCCATGGAACTTACCGCCAGGTCGACGGTTGCGATCATCGCGCCACTTGGACGGCGGAAACTTGACACCACCGGCGCCCTGCCGACGGGGAAAGTCATCCCGTGGCGGCGGTGCGTCACGCTCAATACCATTCTCCTCATGACGACGTGAGGCGAGCAAGGAAGAAGCCTCACCCACGATGCGGGCAAATTCCTCGAGGAAGTCCTTCATGTCACGCTGGTCCCCACCTGCGTAAACCGCTGCAAGATGTGTGGGCGACGGTAAAGCTTTGGGGCGGGTGGGAGGGCCATGAGGGTTCGCACACCACCACACCTCGAGAACGTGCGTATAGATCTCCTCGATGGCCACCTTAGCCAACTCGGTGTCGAGGCGAAGTGGGGTGATTGCCTCTCGATAAAACTCACCATCTAGTGCCGCCAGCAGCTGCCGCTTGGCAGCCTTGTCGTCGAGTGTACCAGCTCCAGAAGCGGCGATCGCCTTGATGCACTCGTCGAATTGAGCCACGAGGGGCTCTGGATCGTCCGAAGACCCCCAAAAAATGCCCAACAACTCCTCGTGATGGCGGAGTGGCCGATGTCCAGGTGGCAAAAGCCTCTTCGTGACCTCAAACAGAGCACGCTTACCGTCGTGCGGAGAAATTCTAGCCGAGGCGTCTACCCACCTTCGAGCTGGAGAGTGGGGCGTGGTCAACGAGACCAACGAACGAAGTAAGATGTCGTTGTAAATCGGGTGAATCTCCTTGTCGACGTCCACGAGGTCAAAAATGTCCTCGTTGGTGGACTCCTTGTTGACAAAAGAAGCCCCCAACGCAGTCACCAAAGAATCCCAAAGAAGCTGTCGATGTGGCTCAATTCCGGAAAATGCTGTAGACGCCTTGTTACCTAAGGTGTCTTTTCCAACACGTTTCACAACGTCAGCGTCCCAAGACGACTGCAAAACGGCGTTGCCACGAGTTCTGTCAGTAGCAGCAAGCGTCACACGAGGTGACTGCGGAGTGCTCCTATAGCGAGCACCCACGTTTCTAGCAAAAATTGAATCTAGGCGCATCCTAGCGCCCACGGTCGGCGTCCCAACTGAAGATGAAGTCATCAGAATAAAATCCTACAGGAGGGGTGTTGGGGTGAAAGCGAGGCGCAAATTGTAAGGTGCCGAGCGACGGATTCGCAGGTACGGAGTGAGGTGAAAAGGGGGTCGAACGAAACCAACGAAGTCGAATACGTGACGGCCAAGGACGTGTTGACAAGGGTGATCAATCCCAGTCGAAAACAAAATCCAACGCGGACACTCGAAGAAGAGGCCGAAAGTCCCTAATCCAAAATCTCACCGTAACATAGCGCAAACCGCGAGCTCTAAGATGGCCAATTCAACACCTCGCGAGGCCCCAACGCCCCGCCAAGCAGAAAAGCTTAGCCAATCATGGCAAAGTCAACAGTGAGAAAAGCGGGGTGATACCCCATAACCTGTGAGATATATTGTGCCGACAATATATCGGGTGTTCACTGAGTTATTATCATACAAGTGTAAACTGATTATAAGATAAACGAATATAAAGCGGTCTGTGACCTAGGTATCTGTCACCTAGTACTATACGAGTACTGGTACAGCTAACGGGAGTCAGAGCGAGTTATGACCTACGGGTCACTGAATCCAACAATTTATGCAGTTTTAAGGCTTCTTTGCGGGGCAATTTTGTACCTTGTCTGCCGTTGCCTAAAATGCTAATTTCTGGTTGGTCCAACTCGGATGACACGTCTGCGGACAAGGGTTCTTGTCAAGCCGTGCTATATAATTTTATACATGAAATAAAAAGCAAAATATAAAAATATAAAAAAGAAAATATACAAAATAGAATTTTCGAATTTCGAATATGACAAAATAATTTATTTGAGAAAATATCCTGAGGAGCATAAATGTTAATGTCGTGTTCCAGCTCCCTGCCTCGCCCGCGCCCCGGCGACCCCCCCGGCTCTCCGGGGCGGCCCACCAAAGCGCCTATACCGCTGCTCCACGACTGCTCCATTCATCCCTAGCTTCGATCCAGGTATCTACCGCATCCCACCCCACACGCACACCCGCACACCCACGCTCAACCATTGCCCCAAGCGGGCGTTTGATGATGAAAACCGAAATTCCGCAAAACCTTTATAACACAGTTGGGGATCATTGAATAATGGATGGTGGAATATCGCGCGCATCGAATAAATTCGATGATGACGTGATATTACGTAATAAAATATGATGACGTGATATTATGTAAAATCATATACGAAAGATTAAAATACAGGCTAATGCCTTCAAGGATTAATAAAAGGGCATTCACAACTTCGCTGCAACAGGAATCATACACCTGTATATGGAATCTTCGGCGGCGTGACGCAAGACGGCGTCTGTCACACTATTCTATTTATATTGTGAAGCCCGCAAAGCTCCCAGCATGAATGTTAGCGACACTGTCATCAAAGACGCCTGCATGAGCTGCAACAGGAATTATACAATCTGTGGGAAGCGGGATCAGCGTCAGTCACACTATTCTTTTAGCATTCCATTTACATTGCGAAGCCCGCAAAGCTCCCAAAATGAAAGTTGGTGACACCATGACCATCATAAAAAACGCCTGTATGGGCTGCAACAGAAATTATACATACATACATACATACATACATACATACATACATACATACATATCCTTCTGCGGGCGCTAAACGTCGTCAACCTGTCACACTATGCTATATTTAGTTTGCGAAGCCCGCAATGCCGCAAAGCTCACATACAAATGAAAGTTGGTGACACTGTCATCAAAGACGCCGATGTGGATGTGGGCTGCAACAGAAATTATACACACCAATGGCGCGACGCGAAATACTCTGCCAGCTCTTTCAAAATCGGTCATCACGTTCGCTCGGCCATCACCTTCAAAACTTAAAAATTCGAAACTGGAAACTTACATATGAAATCAGTGGTGGGAAAAAGTGAAATAATCTTGGTATAAATTCAATGGTGGGAAGACTGTATAGTGAAATTCAGTAGCATACTGTATAGGACTGCATAGTGAAGTTCAGGTATGCTACTGAATTTGAATCCTGTATTGAAATTCCTATTGAATTCCTGTAATAGTCCTGAAATTCCTGTAATTCCTGTATAGTGAAATTCAATATGCTACTGTATTGTGTATAGGGAAATTCAGTATCGAGTATAAATACAGTGTAGGGAGGACTGTATAGTGAAATAATCTGAGTAAAAATTAAGAGGTGGGAAGACTGTATAATTTGTACCTTGGATGGGAAAACGTGAAATACTTGTTTATATTGTAGGTAAATCTTGCGTAAACGATTTATACCTGCCGCATATCAAGTCAGTCGAGAAGCGGAAAACAGGCTGGGGATCGACGGTAGAGTTCAAAGTAATTTGAGTAAATGGACGACGATAAAGGGCAAGGGTTGACAATGTTGAGGCAAGGGTTGACAATTTTGTGGAGTCCCTTGGTATGTGGATAGCTAATTAACTGTCGATCTGAAAGTCAGTAGGGGATCAACGGCAGACAAGTTAGATGCCAGTTGTTGGCCGACGTGTCATTGTCAACCCAGGCAACGACTGACATCTACCTCGTGTCACATCCGGGGTGGGCGGGTCACGTGGCACTTCTACACGAGGTAGTTATAGAAGGCACGGCAGGCCCGTCCTTAAATCTGGTTTGGAGATTACGGCCGTCGCGTCGCGTCGCGTCGCGTCGCGTCTGACCAGATTTAAGGATGCAGAAATCGGCGTACTGCGACAGTGTGCACGACGGCCCATGCCTACGTGGCTCCACATGCTTGACGTCGTGGCACTTGCTAACACTCGCATCGGTGTTTGAAAGGTTTGCACCTCTCTTACGGAATTCGTGCCCTAGCGGCGAAAATTTTGACAGCGTATCCGTGGATTTTTCCATCGGGCTTTTACCTCCCGTTTCCTTTCTTTATTACCTGCCATCTCACGTTTCAGCAGGTATGCCAGATCCGTCTTCCTGTGAAGTGAACTTCAATAGCCTACTAAAAGGCTCGACAGCATCTTGGGAGAAGCGGGCTATTCCCTTCGATGCCACTGGCGTTTGCCCGAGCTTTTGGCCAACGAAACGTGTCGGAAAATTGGAAAGAAATGAGATTCCCTATTTCGATTCTCCTGGAACCCTTGGCGCAGTTTTTCCAGAGTATTATTCCAGCGCCAAGGAAGCCATGCTTCTCATGCTTGACTATGGCACAATGAAGCCCCTGACTGGCAGATTCAACTATCCGCAGTTTGATGATGCTCGTGAGCGCAACCGCATTTTTTCCCACTTAGAATGGGGTGGTGTCGCTCATAAGAAGCTGTCACGCTCGTGTAATAATAACTACACAGCTCCTGTGACGTTCACCCTTGGCCCTCGCTTCAGGTACGCTATTTGATCGCAGAATATGAATATGAAGAATTTCGTACGTGAACATGATCCTCCTCCTGCTGTCTTTCCTGACAGCAGACCTCGTGCAGGTACACAGAACCTGCTGACTCCGCATGGCCTCGTTGGGGGCTCTATCGTCCCAAGGACGAATTTGTTGTATCGCCTCCTACAGAGCGCTACCCTTTTGGTCAATTCACCCCAAAATACAACTCTTGGGTTGGGCAAATGAAGAGGCTGCGCTCGCTTGTTTTCGAACCCTTGCATCAGATTGACTTTCTCCAAGAGTGTCTGACGACTGAAAGTGAGGCTGCGCGTGAAGAAGGGATCCCCTTTCATAAGGGGTACCCCATGTTGCAATCATATTTCACGAAGGATTTTAGTGCAATCATTCACGCTGACAAGGGTGACTTGCATAACACGTTAACTTGTCTCAAAAACCTTCACCAAATCCCTACAAGGCATGGGAAGCCTCTTGGTGCTGTCGATGGGGGAGACTGGTGCCAGGCCTCGCATCGTGCTGGTTTTCAGATCCACGACGAGGATATCTTTTTCTTTAATGCCAACTTTCGTCACGCTTGCTCTGAGGTCCTGCTCACAGGAGATGCGCATCGTTGGTGCTGGGGGGTCTATGCCAACAAAAAGAGCATCACTAATGCATGGAAGTAGATCTTCCCCTTAGCTTTGATACTTTCTATGTAATATGATATGCTTTACTTTGCACTTCTTCGTGTTTTTAGGTTTAGGTTTATTTCCTAAACCTCCTACTTTCAAAACCCTTGCTCCATACCTAAACCCTTATCTTCCCTAACCCCCCTTGGAAAAAAAAACCAGAACATAGTATTACTTTATTTATTTCCAGTTCACAAAATACTTTGACTGCTTATACTTTTTCTTATCCCATAAGAAATGACCGCCTGTTGCTACCCACCCATAATTCCCCGACCGTACGGTCGAAAATATGATTATCGAACGCGAGTAGATACTCGCAACGTCGTGGATTTGCAAACGCAATGACATGCAAAATCGCCGCGTGAATCGAAAACAAAGAAGCGCGGACGATTGTGTCACATAACACATATGGCACAAATGAAAGTCGCCATCCGGCCTGGTTAGAATTTGTGGAAGGGTAACGTAAGGCGGTAATCACTTATGTTACCTTAGCTTATCCCACCCCTTTGTATACTCCCTGCACTCCTTATTATAACCCTTTCTCACGTTGGGAACCCTCCAATATTTCCGAATATCTATTCTCGCTGTTATTATTCATACATGGGTTGCATCATTATCTTCACACATTAGCATAACTTTCATGCGCCTGGGTATTGTGTGGTGCAGGCTATTCGTCCTATGGGGGTTGTTGGCAAGGCCAACGAAGTGTCCTTCTCTTTATTATGTGGACTTTACCGCCGGAGTCGCCAAGGCACCTCCTTCAGCTTCAAGCCTGATCCGTCAGATACTACCTTGATGAAAGTTTGGGGAGGTAAGAAGACCAGATCTAATCAGAAAAAAAAGGGAATATATGAATTGGCCAAATAGGGTGGACTCTTTGACTGAAAAAGATTTTCGGCGTCGTTATAAAATGAGTAAGAAAGCTTTCGAGGATTTGGCTCAGAAAATTTCAACTTATTGCGGAGACAAGCCTAGCAGGCGCCAAGCTCTCGGAGGTAAACACATTCCTTATTATAGGCATATGTCTTTGTCAGTGACTCTACGTTATTTAGCTGGTGGACAAATTTATGATATTATTGACATTCATGGGATTTCATCATCACAGTTTTATACTATGGTTTGGCAAGTTGTCAACGTGATGCCAAAGGTTTTGCCGATTGACTTTCCAATGACTAACCAAGTGGCGCTTCAAGAGCTATCCAAGGGAATGTTTCACAGATCTAATGGAACTATGCAAGATTGTGTCGGTGCTGTAGATGGTGTATGTATCGAGATTCGAGCACCGAAAAAAAGGGAACATGTCGACGCCAGATCTTTTTACAATCGTAAGGGATTCCACAGCTTAAATGCACAAGTTGTATGTGATGGCAAGCGTAGAACACGCTATTCGATGAAATTGACATTAGGGTAGATAATTGACATTAGCTGTTTTTTGCGATATTTAGAAAATATATGTGCTGAAAAAGTTAATGTTGAAAATAATTTTGCTCGCAGGCCTCCGCAACGGTAAAATTACAAGACACGTAGGAAAATGTTTCCAAGACACGGTGATGCATGCAATTTATTTTCCATGCTGTAAATGGTAGCGAGCATGACATACAAAAGAAATGAGCAATTGCCATATCAGATTTCTCTAATAATCGTATTTACATTATGTACATCTATTTCGTGCGTCTTAGTCGACTGATTCTATTCACATTTCAACATCGCTACCGTCGTCTAGCTCATTTTCCTCGTTTTCGCTACTATTGTCTTCATCGCCTACTGTTTCTTCCACTTGCCCGTTATCAATTCGTCTTTTCTTGGCTCTTTGCGCCAGCAGTGCGACTATAAGTTGCCCATACTGCTCATATGGGATACAACCTTTTGCTTCGTTAGCTGCGATGTTCCACGCTAGCAATATCTCTGCACTTTTGAAGGGCTCAGTTGACGGCGTATCGGATGCGTTCTCCCAGAAGGCTCCCGCTTTCGCTGCCAACACCTTTCCGAGTCTTCGCTCCTTAGTGTCCGTGTATGTCTTCACTTTCAGGTACTTGTACTTCAACTCCTTCGCGTAGACAATCCGTGCATGCACTCGGACAAGCATCAGGGGGGCCGACCATTCTTTGCCGTTGAGCTTGACACGGAATTGGCATACATCGTTGGCCTTCACGCCCGTGATTTCTCCGAAGCAAACGGCGTAGCTGTTTACGGTCATCTGATCGAACGAAACCTCCCATACCGGGTTGGCCACGTACGCTTCTGCTTTTCTAGCAGCCCGATTCACCGCCTTACGTTTGCCCGTGTACACGGCAATCGGTGCACGTTCTACGCGTTCTTGAATTCGGGCTGGAATTTCTGCTGCTGCTGGCATCTGAGCTTCGGCGCGTCTGAGAGGAGCTTCCAGGGCATGCACCAAAGGGGCATTCAGACGTGCGTGCAATTTGCTCGGCAAACCGAACGGGACATTGGGCTCCTCGAAAATGCCCTCCTCGGTCAGCTTTCGTTGCTTCCTCAACAGCTCCGCCCACCACGCCTCGTGGGTAGGTGTAAACGTCGTACTCAAAATGGTCCGCATCCCGTCCACCAGATCCTCGAGCTTCGTAAGCCCTTCTTCGGAGAAGGCTTTCGGTTTGACAAAATCAGGCAGGTTCTCGGGCATAGAGTTCAACACCTTGAGGCCCTCCTCTGGTAGCCACTTCTTGTCGGTGGAATACATCTTGTATTGCACGACCACATCGCCGGCCTCGTTCTTGAACGCTTTGAAGGTCTGCTGCGTGGAGATGCCACAGACGTTCTCGTAGCGACCACCGAACCAGGTCTTCAAATCGTGCACTTTCGCCACCGCGGTCGTGAAGATGCCATCCGAGAAACACTCCTTTGCGATTTCCATCATTTCGTCAAGGGTCATCGCAAGCTTGCGTTTTAAGCGCACAGAAAAACGCGAGAACATCTGGTCGATGTTCTCGTGGGTGTGGCCGACGATTAGGAAGTTCACCTTCACCTTCTTGAACGCGCCAGACATAACCAACTAAGAGATATACGCCAAAAGCATAATGCTCTTGTTGGTGCCCACGTTGTCAAGCTGGACGTATAACACTTCCGGCATCGGGTACGGTTCCTCGCCATCCCCTTTACGACGGTGCTCTTGAATTCGAGTGACGTCACGATGCAGCACGTTCAACAGGAAGTTGGCGTCGTCACCGTAATTCGCGTAGTTGAAGTCCATAAACCGGCCAACGTTTTCGATGATGCTACCCATATTGTGCACGTCCAAGAAGTCCTTTCGGTCCAGATATGATGGCATGCGCCTGAAATGCGGCAGGCGCGTCGTCCATTGGGTCATCCCGTCAATGATGACAGAGGAATATTTCCACCACGTCTTGTTTTCCTTGATGCTCTTAGTCATGTTGGATTTTCGGCCGTGTTTGTAGAACTTCTCACGTTCGGCACGCGCTTGGTTAAGGTGCACCTCTCGCATTTTGTCGTATTGACCTGAAAAAAAAAACGTTTTAATATACAAACTTCTAAAACAACGTAAAACGAATGCAAATACTATATTTTTCAGAATTTAGCTTACCGTGCTGGGATTTAGGTGTGCCCTCCTTCAAGAGTTTGATCGAAGCACATACACTGCACTGCGAAAAACGCTTGCACTTCGGAACTTTGAGCCAAGATTTGAACTCGTCTTTCCAGATTTCGTAGAAGTACGGCAAGGAGACTTCCTTGGATTTGCGGTCGTGAATAGATAAGGAATCGAGATAATCATCCCAAATCTCTTCTCTTGTCTTCCCCGACGGGAGATGCGTCTCAGGTTTATGTGGCTGGGGTTCACCCTGTTCTTCCGCATATTTCTTCACGAAGGCGACGACATTTGATTTTTTGTTGGACAAACGCCGATTTGCCTCGCTGCCCGTCAGCCCGTGAATGAAATTTGTTCTTCCAGAGAGAACCCGCTCGCGCACGTCGCAGAAATATCCTTGGCTTATTTTGTAAACCTTCTGGTAGAATGCCGAGCACACCTGTAAATATACAAGCAAAGTGAATTCTATAACAATGTAAGAAAACCTGCTCATTAGCTTAATGAGCAGTTTTGGCAAAATTTCAGGAATATGCACAAACATTTATACTTCAAGAGAATTCTATAAAAAAGAAGAAAACCTGCTCATTAGCTTAATGAGCAGTTTTAGCAAAATTTCAGGAATATGCACAAACATTTATACACCAAGGGAATTTTATAAAAAAGAAGAAAACCTGCTCATTAGCTTAATGAGCAGTTTTGGCAAAATTTCAGGAATATGCACAAACATGTATACTACAAGGGAATTCTATAAAAAAGAAGAAAACCTGCTCATTAGCTTAATGAGCAGTTTTGGCAAAATTTCAGGAATATGCACAAACATTTATACTTCAAGAGAATTTTATAAAAAAGAAAAAACCTGCTCATTAGCTTAATGAGCAGTTTTGGCAAAATTTCAGGAATATGCACAAACATTTATACTTCAAGAGAATTTTATAAAAAAGAAGAAAACCTGCTCATTAGCTTAATGAGCAGTTTTGGCAAAATTTCAGGAATATGAACAAAAAGTTATTCTTCAAGGGAATTCTATAAAAAGGAAGGTAAACCGCTCATTAAGCTAATGAGCAGTTTTGGCATACTTACCGGTCTGTCACATATGAAGAACATAAATATGAACCTTGAGTCACAAGTTCTGGTTCCGCTCTTCATAAGATCTCTTACCATCCATTCTTTACGATCTTTTTGAGACAAATCCCAAAACATTTTGCGTTGAGCTGCTAAGGCTGATGAGTGAAACATTAATGAGCAAACCGATTTGCATTTGCATCGATAAATTGCAATACTTTCTATGTCGGACTGTGAAAGGTTTCGTTCTTTGATTGTTATTTGACTCTTTTCTTTGGGTTTTCTTTTTGCTGATGTATAAACTGCTCGTTCTTTACCGACCTTAGTTGTTTTCCCATTCAGCACACTTTCACTCTTTTCGTCACCCACGGAGTACGAACTAAAGCTTGCTTCAAGGCTTTGCGTTATCTCATTGAAGTCAACACTTGTGATCTTTCGCGTACTAGACTCTTGCGTGTTTATTGTGTCATCAGAGTCCGATGAGCGCTGAGTCGCGCGTGAGTCGCTAGTCTTTTGCAAGTTTGCAGTCATTGGAGTTTCTGCGCTTTTCGAGTGCATTGGCGTTTCAACGCACGGAAAGCATAATATCTCATCGTCGCAAACTGTTTTGTATAGCGATGAGCGACGAGCGTTAACTGGCGATGAGCGAAATACGTCGGTTTCTATTTCTATGATATCGTCTTCCTTCTGGGTGTAGTATATTGCAGGCTGTGAAAGGTCAATAACTTCGTCGATAGCTTCGTCAGCTATTTGCCAGAACGGCCCCATCAGAAAAATAGTCCAAAAATCTTATGAAGCAGATTTCCGTGAAATGAAAACGACAAGAGTTCATTCCGAGTTTCGTCAGGGGCGACAGCCGATGACTTTGAATTTGAATATTACGGTCGGTCATATTAAATTTATCGGATCGATCGACTAAACTTGCCCAATTACATCATTCTGTACTCAAGTTCCCGGATCGAGTGCAGATGTCATCAATCGAAATCGAGAACATGAATGCAGATTCAAGTTCTTTGTCGCTTTCGGCCCGTCCAATAAAATACTTCGATTCGCAATTCTCGGATTTTGATGACGAGAGCACGGAATTTATTGAAATTTCATAAACTCGACCAGTCTTCCTCACAATCAAAAACCTACTTTGCATAACACCGCTTACAGCTCATCGCCTTTTTTTTTTACTTTTGCGTGAATCAAAATAATGGCAACTGTGGACCAATTTCGCGCATTGTTGAGCTCAGAAAACGTAATACAGCTACCCGACAAGCAGTGGTCTGTTGAGCGCGTGCCTTCTTTACAGGGCCATTGGCTGCAACTCTCAGTTTTTCTCGCAACTGCCGATGGCGGTACAGTTCAGAGAAACTTGCCTCTTTTGCCAGCAAACGCCGATGAGCACCTTCGTATCTCTTTCGCTGGCCCTGCGCCAGCCGGCGGCGGCAATACTCCGGTGTACGTGCTGACAATGGGCGAACGCGCGCATGAGCATATGGCTGTCCGTCTTGACGCTGAAAATATGCTGATTAGCAATATAGCGCCTTCTTACACAGCGCGCAAGAACAGGCTGGATGAGCTTGTTGAACGAGCAGCGAACAGAGTTCTTGCTGCTGCTTACAGTTCTTTTTTGAATGAAATGTGGCGAAATTCCGAGAACAATGAATTCTGGAAGTGTCCTGAGAAGTCTAAAGAACCGTTCAGTCTCTTGGATGACTCAATCGATTCGGAGATGGGTGGCGCTGGAATACTTCCAATCGCGGTAAGTTCAAATATTTTTGAGAACCCTGTTAAAACTATATTAATAATTTTTAAATTTGTTTAATTATTATTGTGTCAACAAAAAGCCTCATTAGGTTAATGAGCAGTTTTGCAAACTTTCTGAACTTGCCGTGTTTTTTTCTCTTTATATTGTGTATGGTACCTACTGTCATAATATGACATGCCTGACTGTTTTACCCGATAATTTCGATGACTTACCAAAGCTTGAACAAAAAGCCTCATTAGGTTAATGAGCAGTTTTGCAAACTTTCTGAACTTGCCGTGTTTTTTTTTCTTTATATTGTGTATGGTACCTACTGTCATAATATGACATGCCTGACTGTTTTACCCGATAATTTCGATGACTTACTAAAGCTTGAACAAAAAGCCTCATTAGGTTAATGAGCAGTTTTGCAAACTTTCTGAACTTGCCGTGTTTTTTTTTCTTTATATTGTGTATGGTACCTACTGTCATAATATTACCTGCCTGACTGTTTTACCCGATAATTTCGATGACTTACCAAAGCTTGAACAAAAAGCCTCATTAGGTTAATGAGCAGTTTTGCAAACTTTCTGAACTTGCCGTGTTTTTTTTTCTTTATATTGTGTATGGTACCTACTGTCATAATATGACATGCCTGACTGTTTTACCCGATAATTTCGATGACTTACCAAAGCTTGAACAAAAAGCCTCATTAGGTTAATGCGCAGTTTTGCAAACTTTCTGAGCTTGCCGTGTTTTCTTTTTTCTTTATATTGTGGATGGTACCTACTGTCATAATATGACATGCCTGACTGTTTTACTCGATAATTTCGATGACTGACCAAAGCTTGATCAAAAAGCCTCATTAGGTTAATGAGCAGTTTTTCTTTTTTTCCCTATACTGCAGGATTCCGGCACAACCGACTTTAATTCACCAGTAAAGCTTCCACACGGCTGGACCGCATGCTTCACAGAATCTGCTGTTCGGGAGGCGAACAAAGATCGGTTCGGAAAGTCCTCGGTGTCAGCACACCAGTGTCTCTGTTTAAATTGTGGTAAACAAGGACAGAAGCGATGTGGTGGCTGTCGACAAGCAGTATATTGTTCACGTGATTGTGCGAAGCAGCACTGGAAGTTGAGCCATCGAGCGGAATGTAGTAGGCATAAACTAAAGAAGTAGGCATAAACTCACATTGACAACCGTACTTGATTAATAAATGAATAAAATATGTATCATTAGCTTGTAATGTAAAGTATGTCTCATTAGCTTAATGAGCAAAGTTTCTTACCTTTGTGTTTTCCCCTTAACAACTTTATAATGGACATGAGTATTGTTTTGAATTGCTCATTAACCTAATGAGTTGTTATCTGTTAGTGACTAACTTTGTACTTTTATATCACAATATATGTTTATTGGTACCATTGACACCTGCAGCAGAAAGCGAGCTGGCTGCTAGTCGTGGTCCGAGCGGCTCATTGTTGGCTTACAAGCCTGGAGAGACAGCGAAGGCGGCCAAAGAACAGAATGCTGAGCAAGCAGCGCAGGACTGGAAGTCCTTACTCGCATTGCCGAAGCAGCGTCGTTCTGTATCTCATTCTAATACGATTCGGTACCAGATCGAGTATAACCACCGGTTCCCCAGAGTCGTTTCCGCGAAAGACGTCAAGGGGTGTACGTTCAACATTCCTATTCAGTACATTGTACAGGCTGAGGACTACGAGCGCATCAGGGACGAGGACCGTGCGCAAGTCATGAACTTGAAATAGAGCATGGCTTGGAACCCACACGGTTTTCAGAACACCTCCCTAGTGTACATTGTATGGGCGCGCTCTGGGGAGCACCTCACAAGCGCGGAGGAGTTTGACCCCAGTAAGGTGTACGACGGCGTATATCGTTTCGTGTGCTTCGGGCACCAACATAGCCTCACCGCTCGGCGGGAGCTTCACCAAGAACAACCAGACAACGAAGCTTTTCAGCAGATCGAGTGCAAATTGTATTTTAATCTACAGTCTGACATGGTCCGATTTTTGGCTGACGAGCAGAACACCGTCGACCAGAACGTGAAGGGCAAGTCGCACCAGCAAATCATAAAATCCATGCGAACTGGCATGCAGGTGATTTCTGAGAAAATAATGTAACTTATCCATCTTTGTCACTTGAAGCTCTTACTTACTTATATAAAGTAAAAGAATGTTACTAACCGTAATTTCTCGGCAAACCATGCAGGCATCGAAGGGCCCTCTCCACAAACTCTATTGGCATTGTGGCATCACGGAATGGGACGTTCAGGCCCAAGACTGGACGGAGGACGGCCTGGTGAAGCAGTTGGAAAAGCACGATCCCAAGACTTTCAGGCTTCCAATGAATAGGAAGGAGGTCTACGAGAAGTTGTCGCAGGGGGACTGGGCCAATGTGAATGACTGGCAGCTTTTCGGGGGAGACGTTGCAAGTGGCAAATGGTTCCCGGTCTGGTACTATTTGACATCGGCTCAGCAGTTACAGATTAAGGCGGAGGTGTTGCAAATGAATCACATCTTCAAGGCCCAACGCAACGTTCAGGCCTGGATCGTGTCGCAATCTGGGGTGGAGAATTGGGATGCTTTTGAGAAGAAATACGGTGAGACTTGGGCTTGCCAGGAGGCCATCGAGCGATGCATCAAGGCGGTGAAACAAGGTAAAAGTGGGCGAGGGGGGAGTCAGCTCACGGTTCCCAAGGCCATCGTCCAATTCGTCGCAGACTGCAACACATGGCTTTCCCGGTGTCAGGCCGGAGAGGGAGACCTCGTCAAGTTGCCCGTCAACTACGTCTCCAATACAGTTAAGGTGTGCGTTCTTTCAACATAGATTCTTTGTTGTAATAGTCGTGCTCCTCATGTAGTTGCATGTTTTATTGCGCTAGCAATTTTGGGTCATTCAAATATTAACAAGCGGTTTGCGGTATAATAGGTGGCACTTCCCTCCCCCCTTGTGGAGGATGGTAAGGAGGCACAGGTTGAGAAAGAGTACGAGTGGAAGGAGGTTCAAACCGGCTACATGGTCTACAAAGACGAGTTGACGAAACTCGAGCTTGTCCCGAAGATGAATTACGTGGGGACGATACTGGACGTTATTTACGACTTCGATACGGAGGTGTCAGAGCACGCGTTATCCGAGCCCGACCTGATCAAGTTCATAGATGCCTTTGCGGCGCTCACCACCTCGCCGGACTGGACAATATTGATATTTTGTGGGTTTGCTCAGCAGACCGGGTTCCTGAAGATCCTGGAGAGCAAATGCAACGGTGGGGCCCAGCGCATATGGTGGCGCAAGGAGAACCAGGATGTAGGTGCCAACCAAAAAATCCGGTACAATGTCCTCGAAGCGGCTGTCATCGGGTTCCAAATGGCGGACCACGAGTCCGGGGAAAAATCCACTCGCAAACCATGGATGTGCGACTTCGACTTCTCGTCGAAGGATGCGGAGGCGGGCTCGAGGGCGAATGTGTTGGAGGGGTATTCTGTCGTCAAGCAACCCTATCGAGACGATGGGAAAGTGGTATGCGCTCACCAGAAGCCCCAGCACCTGCTAATAGAGCTCATCAACTGCCACATGATGGGACCCGCACCTTTCGCCCGGTTAAACAACGATTCGTCACCCAACTGGATCTTGGATGCGGGGTGTGGGGTCGCGACGGCCACAATGGCAGCTCTCCGGTGCGGCTTGAACGCTGTCGCGTTCGACTCCGACCAAGACATGGTGAATGCAGCCAGTCAGCGGCTTGGGAACATTGCCGACGAGCCTGACGGCGATACGGAATGCATGTCACTCGAGGAAACGGCGAAGCTCAAAGAGGATGCACGCATAGAGGAGGAAAACCTCAAAAAGAAGAAAGAAATCGCCGCGTGCACTAAGGACATCGGCGAGTTGCTTGATGACGACGGTGAAGAACCCGCTAAAGATCCACTTGCTGAAACCGGCACGGATTCTGGGCAACCCGGGGCAGGAGAAGGAGAGGCAGGAGAAGGCGACGAAGGAGAGGGAGAAGGAGAGGCAGGAGACGACGCACCATGAGACAGCGATCCTTCCGCACCTGCCGAAGACGCACCAGCCGAGTAAATAGTGCACGCCGTGCCAAATGCCTGTCTTGAACCTGGAATGAACGCAGATACCGCGTAGATTGTGGTCGCAGTGCTAACAGCTAGTCCGGAACATTAATAAAACACATGCACAAAATGAAATTAGTCACCGCATCATATTTTGTATCGTGTTTACCACATTGAATGCTTGCATGTGCTTGTGAATTTATTATAAGCACTCATACGTACGTATCCGAGCAGATACCGCGTAGATTGTGGTCGCAGTGCTAACGACTAGTCCTGAACATTAATAAAACACATGTACAAAATGAAATTAGTCACCGCATCATATTTTGTATCGTGTTTACCACATTGATTGCATTGCATGTGCTTCGGTGAATTTATTATAAGCACGCAAACGTACGTGTCCGAGCAGATACCGCATAGATTGTGGTCGCAGTGCTAACGACTAGTCCTGAACATTAATAAAACACATGTACAAAATGAAATTAGTCACCGCATCATATTTTGTATCGTGTTTACCACATTGAATGCTTGCATGTGCTTGTGAATTTATTATAATAAGCACTCATACGTACGTATCTATTAGGCTCACCGGCACCCGCGTTTATACGTGCGTCTCACGTCTCGTCGGAAAATACGTTATTTCGTACGCCTTGGAATTATTTAGCTATCTATAATTAAATTGAAAAATGACATTCCATATTGTCGTTTTCATCGAATAGCGTGTTGTAGGGTTACATATGTTTCACTCCCGGCTAAGGGAAACACCAACGACTCTCTCGCCATCACCATGACCAGTTTCGGAAAAGCCATCGTCGCAGGGAGATTGCCTTCTCCATTTTACATTATGGGTGACGCGGCATACAAAGGTATTGCACCAGACTCCATCATCACTCCTTACCCTGGAAAGATGCTTCCGAAATCACAAGATGATTTCAATTACTATCAATCAGTCACTCGAAACAATATCGAGTGTACCTTCGGCACTATGTTTCAACGTTTTGGTATTTTGCACCGCCCACTTACTTGTAGCTTACTTGGAACCAAGCTCAAGCCAGGGGATAAGTCAAAGAATGCCCCTCGCGAAACACCAGGCCGAGCTGTGGCTTTATTCCTTGCTTGTTGTAGCCTACACAACTATTGTATCGACACTTCCGATGACGGAGCGCACAAGAGCTTGAATCACCTCCCCGTACGCCATTCACCATTGCTGAGAATGGTGCCCGTGAGTATGATCAACGACCCGCAGAGGATTCTCGCATATGGACTACTAGTGATATCCTTTCAGCGGAGGCCCTCGATGGGGGGAAAAGCGATCTCACCGATGCAGAGGAAATTGTATTATCTCGAAATTATCGAGGCGATCGCCGTGACATCTTGGCTCAGCATGTCAAAGATTTGGGAGCTGTGCGACCTCCTCATTCCGATTACACCAAAAGAGTTACCTTTGCATAAGCTACACCCTAGATTCATGATGCTTTAGATGTATGGTATGGTTATGGATTATGGTTATGGACAAGTATTTTCATTATGTATTCTAATATGCGATAACATTTTAAATAACCCTTCACAGCTCTCGAACATATGTGATAACAATTATAGACCCTCACCCTTGCCGCCTCTCGAACATATATATGTGATAATGTGTCAATATGTGCCAATATTTCACAGCGCCCCACCCGAGACGCCTCTCGATTTGATGTGCAAATATTTCACACCGCTCCACCAAGAGACGCCTCTCGATTCAATATGCCAATATTTCACAGCGCCCCACTCGAGACGCCTCTCGATTTAATATAGCATTATTTCACAGCGCCTTACCCGAGACGCACCTCGATTCAATGTGTCAATATTTCACACCGCTCCACCTCTCGATTCAATATGCCAATATTTCATATCGCCCCACTCGAGACGCCTCTCGATTCAATATGCCAATATTTCACAGCGCCATACCCGAGACGCCTCTCGATTCTATGTGTCAATATTTCACACCGCTCCACCCGAGACGCATCTCGATTTAATATAGCATTATTTCA
>LGRX02010545.1:0-16747 GCA_001247695.2 Cymbomonas tetramitiformis
TGCGATTCCGACACGCCTTGCGAATTCTTCCGGCAACACGGTAGGCACGAGAAAGTCGCGCAGGGAGGGCGCGCGATGAGAGCCGGAGGTGTGTTTGCGAAGGGCATGGGAGCGCGAGAGAATTTGTATGGGATTCCTTCAGCACTGTTAAAACAGCTTTTCCACAACCTGACCTTACATGAAGAGGTGCACGCGTTCCTGTCTGAACTACTCGTCAGGGAAGATCTAAGCGAGATGAGCGGTTTAGTCCAGTCAGCTGTTGTTGAGAGTGACCTGCCCGAGTTTGAACCGGAACCGATAGCGTTAGCGGGAGTACGAGCCGAAGTGACGATCATACCCGAGGGCGGATGAGAATCTGACGCGAGTGGTCTTAGCGATTGAGAGCGTTGGGGAGCTTCAGGAAGAGCGGTGGCTCCAGCCTTGGCGAGACCAGGCGGCAGGTGAGAACCTGGGTAATCCATCCAAGAGAGCAGTGGCTCTAGCCTTGGCACAGCCAGGTAACAGGTGGAAATCTGTATAATCCATTTGAGCAGTGGCTCTAGCCTCGGTATGACCAGGCGGCAGGTGAGAACCTGGATAATCTATCCAACCGAGCAGTGGCTCTAGCCTCGGTACGACCAGGCAACAGGTGGAAATCTGTATAATCCATTTCATGAGAGCATTGGCTCTGGACCTGGCACGACCGGGTAGCAGTTGAAGATCTGGGTAAAAGCTCTACGCATTCCGAGGAGGCGGTAAGGGTTTAAAACCTTTCCTCCGGGCCGGCATCCCGAGAACTGTCGGGTAATTGGCAAACCTATTGTCATCACCTGTAAGTGTACCGTGTTGGAAGGTTTGAAACCTTGAGCGTGGTAATGGATGTGAGATCTCGAGCCTTGGGGGCGCCTGGTAGTGCAGATGGCAGACCGGTGAGAGGCCGACCCTTGTGCTTAAGAGGTTGATCTCCTTATTGCGGTGTGTGTCATGGGAAGTGTAATGTCATCCCAGACAACAGGCGGCTGAGACCTGTATAATCATCCTGAGCAAGAGTAGAAGATCTGTATAAAAACTTTATTGGTCCGACGTGGTCAGCGTGGACGTGACCTTCCCTAAGGGGGGGGAGTTGTGCTAGGAGGCAAGCACAAGAGCAAGAAAAACGGCTAAGTACAAAACGCAAGAGTACTCAGTACGGAGTACAGTATGACCGATCAGAATGATGTTGATGTCAGGTGCCTAGCCTGTTGTACGGAGTACTCAGTACAGTTGAGTTATGGAAAGAGTTCCTGAATGTATAAGAACTCTAAGTGTAACCAGTTTCGGAGATGAGAACTGAACTGAAAAAGTGTAACATAAAAGTAAAAAGCCGTAACTGCTGTATATTGTGTATTGAAAGCATGCACTGAAAGCAAAAGCATATTAGGAAGAATTACGAAACCGAATTCCGACTAGTGGACCAATCGAAACCATGGAAGGAGCAGACAAGAGTGTGAAATGCACCCTGGATGCTATTGAGTACTTGAAACCCAAGCACTGGTTGCTTGAAAATCCTGAAGGAAGATACCCGAATTCACTGCGGTTGCGGTCAGTGGTTCGTGAACTGCCACAACCTCTTTTTTGCACCTACTGTAAGTATGGGGAGCAATATCGTAAACCAACGTGTATCTGGACTAGCTCACCTCCACCAACGCCATTGCTGGAGTGCACCTCGCGGACACCTTGCGCATGCAAATGGGCCACCGGAGGGCACCCTGAAACTGCTCAGCTTGGACCATCGTCTTCACACCAACCAGGAGCGCGAGATGCTCACGCCGTGTACCCAGTACCGGCTCCGCTGTTGCGTCATCTCTTCCACCATCTTCAGTTCGGGGAGTTTGATACCTGACGACACCGGGAGCGGCATCGGGAGATAGGCCGCTCTTGAGGGGGGAGGAGTTGTACCGGGAGGCACGGACAGCAAGGCGTATGCCCCATGGGTATGCCCCGAGGCGTATGCCCCGGGGGTTTGCCCAAAGGCGTATGCCCCAGGGCTGTGCCCCAGGGCGCATGCCCCAGGGCTATGCCCCAAGGCGTACGCCCCAGGGCTATGCCCCAAGGCGTATGCCCCATGGGTATGCCCCGAGGCGTATGCCCCGGGGGTATGCCCCAAGGCGCATGCCCTGTGGCTATGCCCTGGGCGTATGCCCAAGGCGTATGCCCCAAGGCGTGTGCCCCAAGGCGTATGCCCCAAGGCGTATGCCCTGCGGCGCCTGCGGATATGCCCCTTAGCGTATGCCCTACGTATTATGCCCCGGGGTATGCCCTACATGTGAGTCTCGTGGCTATGCTCCAAGGCGTATGCCCTATGGCTATGCCCCAAGGCGTATGCCCCATGGCTATGCCCTGCTGTATGCCCCACAGGCGCGCCCGTATTATGCCCCATATGTGTTCTGGCATGCCCTGGGGCTGGGCGTGTGCCCCAGGGGTATGCCCCAAGGCGTATGCCTCAGGGGTATGCCCCAAGGCGTATGCCCCGAGGCGTGTGCCCCAGGGGTATGCCCCGAGGTGTATGCCCCGAGCGTGCATGCCCCACTCGCGAATAATGGGGAGTTATCGGATATTCACATAAGTGAGCGAGTGGGGAAAATAATCGATGATAAAGCAGATTTCAGGAGAAGATCTGTAATGAAATGCTTCATGGTAGATTCCAGGAGAACATCTGCAATGGCAATACAAGTATCATGATCTGCCTGATGGTTGGTGGAGGAGTAACAGAATCAGGCATGGGCTGCTGGTAATTGGCCGATGACAGATGTCAATCTAGGAATCCTGCTAGTGAGTTAATAAAGAGCAACATGTTGAAAGGGGAAGCTTGGGATAAGTGAACCTCAGTTAGTGTTGATCGAATCAATTAAGGAACAAGCAAGTTTTACATGTTAGGATTAGGCATGGTGCCAAGACTATACATAAGGATATGATGTAGTAGGTTCGAGACCATACATATATCGGAAAAGTAATTGTAATACTAGGCTAGGTAGCCAGTGTTTGTCATGAATAAGAAAATGTGGAGTATAAAGCTGGATAGCTAATATTCACACCAAAAACAGCAGAAAACGTAAAAAGAAAAGAAGAAAGATAAAAGAAAATAAAGAAAATAAAAGAAAAAGAAAGAAATTAAGTTATCAGATATGCGCTGGTACAATTGAGCATAGTTGTCCACTACCCTTCGGTACATGGGGATGTACCCAAGGGCCTTAGGTACAGAACGATGTACCTAAGCCGTACATATTACATCAAGGCCCAAATCCGACGTTTTGTGCCCCTTGTAGTGACAATTAACCAATAGACACCCTCTTCTATCGATATTATGATCCAACATTCGGATCCGATCCGTACAATATACGCTCTGATGCATTCAAAATCACTCTTTTTGAAGAAAACAAAAAAACCAGGTCAAAATCAATGTTTTCCCGCCATATTCGGCAAGCTCGGCAGTGTTCTCTCTGTGAACGTTCGGCTGGATTCTGGTAGTAGACCTTGATAAAATATAATTCATATGTAGTTAGAGAATCCAAAAAATCCGCGCTATTATTGACCTTGCTCGCGGTACGTATCCAACATGGCCGCTCGTCGCGCAATAGGGCAGCTTCTCCAAGGACGCGAGGTGAAGGCACACGCTGCAGCCTTCAACTCCAAGTGGAGTTCCGCAAGCGAACGGCAGAAATCCGACAATAATTGACAAGAGCCTTCATTATGAGATGCTTTAAATAATTTCCATGCAAGCCTCTAACCACACCTGATGAATATCGTTCACTCGTACGTGCGAAACCCTAAGGCGGAATATCGATTTTTCGTGCATGCATATACTGTGGGATCAGTTTTAGGTGCCTACAACCGCGTGTCGAGTGAAGGCGTGCTTGGGTGTTTAAGTGCAAACCCCTGAAATTACAACTGCCCTAAGGGGTGTTAAATACCATTGTAACAAATGTGTATCGATATTCATCATTCAGCGGTCGTACACATGCATCAAACGCGATGTACCTAAGGGATGTACCTAAGATTTTTGGAGTTTTGAAAATGTATATTTTCTGAAATTTGCCAATATCGATGACCTGCCTAGACTATCGTATTGAGCTAAATACCATAAACCAAATGCTTCAGGACCAACAGGGACATGTCATCAACGGCTGAAATGGGCCACACGACCCCGCGTCGAGAATTTGGCTCACCGCGGCATTAAACGTACACGTATAGTTAGGTACATCGCGATGCACCTAAGCGTGGGTAGTGGACATAGTGTCGCAAGTGTGATTTAACGAAGGATGTGCCTTATAGGTTTGGGGATTACCGAAGTTCACTCGTTATTTACGGTGAAAGTCCTGGACCTCGTCCTGTTTAAGATATAAACGGGAAGGCGGTAAAGTATCCCAACCCTCGCGCCTCACTGCGGAGCAGAGCATCTGTCACGGAAAATGCTCGCCGCTCGATCCACCTCCCTCACGCCTCACTGCGGAGCAGAGCATCTGTCACGGAAAATGCTCGCCGCTGGATCCACCTCCTCACGCCTTCACCGCGGAGCGTAGCACTGTCACGGAAAATGCTCGCCGCCGGATCCACCTCCCTCGCCTCACGCGGAGCGCAGCATATGTCACGGAAAATGCTTGCCACCGATCCATCTATCTCGCGCCTCACAGGAGCGAGCATCCGTCACGGAAAATGCTCGCCGCCGATCCATCTCTCGCGCCTCACCGCGGGAGCGATCATCCGTCACGGAACATGCTCACCACCGGATCCACCTCCCTCGCGCCTCACTGCGGAGCAGAGCATCTGTCACGGAAAATGCTCGCCGCTGGATCCATCTCCCTCGAGCCTCATTGCGGAGCAGGGCAGCTTTCACGGAAAATGCTCGCCGGTGGATCCAGTATATCACGACCTTGAAATACTTGGGTCTCATCATCGATTTCTAACTTACAAGAAACAAATATTTTCAGCATCTAACTCGATATATATATGAGTACAACTTTGTATCATATTATATATCATCGTAGGAACGATATATCTTCGGTTCGAACATTATCTGATACACGCCTGTCGTGGAGTCTCGATGCTTCATATCAAAACTTGAAATAAGATGGATCCTTTCCGCATGAAACCCGACATATGAAAAGTACCTTTGTACACGAACAGCGGCATATATTGTATGTCATTATAGGGACTATACTATGTGGATATATACAACCGTAATTAATAGGGTTTCTTGACCGTGAATAACTTTTGAGTCACGACGTCTTTCCGGCTGAAAGTTTGCATACGTATAGGTATTGCATATACGAACACAACGATACATTGTTTGTTGTGATCGGATGAGTAAAACCCAAAATCTGATACCCATGTCTTGTGGCTATATACTAAGCGTAATTAATAGGGTTTCTTGACCGTGAATAACTTTTGAGTCACGACGTCTTTCCGGCTGAAAGTTTGCATACGTACAGGTATTTCATAGACGAACACAACGATACATTATTTGTTGTGATATGATAAGTGAAACCCCAAAATCTGATACCCATTTCTTACTTGTGGCTATATACTAACCGTAATTAATAGGGTTTCTTGACCGTGAATAACTTTTGAGTCACGACGTCATTCCGGCTGAAAGTTTGCATACGTACAGATATTTCATAGACGAACACGACGATACATTGTTTGTTGTGATAGGATAAGTAAAACCCAAAATCTGACACCCATTTCTTGTGGCTATATACTAACCGTAAATAACAGGGTTTCTTGACCGTGAATAACTTTTGAGTCACGACGTCTTTCAGGCTGAAAGTTTGCATTTGTTTTGGTATTTCATAGACGAACACAACGATACATTGTTTGTTGTGATAGGATGAGTAAAACCCAAAATCTGATACCCATTTCTTACTTGTGGCTATATACTAACCGTAAATAATAGGGTTTCTTGACCGTGAATAACTTTTGAGTCACGACGTCTTTCCGGCTGAAAGTTTGCATACGTACAGGTATTTCATAGACGAACACAACGATACATTGTTTGTTGTGATATGATAAGTGAACCCCAAAATCTGATACTCATTTCTTGTGCCTATATGATAATAGATAGAGAGCAGATTTGTTTATTGGCTAACATCGTTCGACTCGCGCAACCTTTCCGGGCGAAGTCTTAGTATATCAATATAACTTTTCTAGACGAACATTTTGGTACCTTATTTGTTGTCATAGGCGCAATATATAATATATGACGCAATTCGTTGCGGAATTACTACTTTTTGCGGAGACCGCGCACGGTTATCGAAACTTGAAATACTTATCTAGTTTTATCTATAAATACTTCATAGACGAACGACGGCGTATCGATTATATGTTTTCACAAGAACTATGTAACTTCGATTGAAACCGCATATTATATACAATCGCGGAGACACGCGCACTTCGATCCGCACAACGTTTGACATAATATGGCCCCTTCGTTCCGCATGAAACCCGGCATATGAATATCGGTATGAAACCAAACATATATCGGCCATATATATTGACTTTTTTTCATTTTAAGTCCACACCTCGCGGGAAAAGCCTCGGGTCGATCCCCATTACGAGATCGCACCGCTTTTATCCGTATTTATTTGTTTATTCGTTTAGTCGATTATATCACTTAAGAGACATGTTTCCGAGATAAACTTTGAGAAGAGAGGGCCAGGGCGCAGGGCCTAATCCCATACGACCTTGATAAGATGTGCTCTTCTGAAATTGCTGCCCGAAGGGGGGCAGTGCAAAAAATTACTGGAATGGAACTGGAACTACTATGAACTATCGTATGTCGCGAGAAGCTTTCATATTTAATAAGACGATCATCGAAATCGATATCGATACTGCATACTCATACTCGATACTGATACTCGATACAGTGATGACATGTCCGATGTCGCTGTCAATGTAGTGGTGGTGATCGCTCGACGAGCTTGGAGCGATGCCGCGTGACGAATTACGTTCCATATCGCGCGGCAGCGGCATCGGCAGCGGCATTACATCGGCAACAACTGAGGCCCGATCGTGATGCTGATCGTGATGAGACAAGAGCTCAACATCGTAAACGGACCCTACGCTTGCGCAACGTACATGGCGCGTCAGGTCAACATAATTTATCAGCGGTACACCCCTCCTCAAAGAAGCCAGGCGGCTGATCGGTGCACCGCACAGCTGCAGTGCATTCTCTCCCGTCAGGCTTCTTTTCGTTTTCGTGCTGTTTTTGTGGGAAATAATTTGGTGTACACTCAGCTAACGTATGTATGTTACAGGTCGGGTATGGCCTGCGTACATGCGTACCCGGCATGCACCTCAATCAAGCAAAGGTACATGCGGGGTACAAGTGTACCGTGTATGTTAAAATCAATAAGTACATATGTACCTGGCCTGCGTACATGCGTACCCGACATGTACCTCAATCAAAGGTACATGCGGGGTATATGTGCACTAGTCATGTTAATATCAATAAGTACATATGTACCTGGCCTGCGTACATGCGCACTTGGCATGTACCTCACTTAATTGTACATGCGGGGTACATATGCACCAATTATGTTAGTATTAATAAGTACATATGTACCTAATCTGCGTACACTCATACCCGGCATGTACCTGCAGCGTGGGTGCATGTCGGGTACATGTGCACCTGACATGTTTATATCAAGGGGTACATATGTACCTGGCTTGAGTACATATGTACCCACCATGTACCCCGGGTGTCCCAACGGTAACATCCAACGGTAACAAGTAACGGTAACATCCAACGGTAACCTGGGTACATATGCGGTACACATGTACCCGTACATGCGTACACGCCGGGTACATGCGCAGGCGGCAAAAGGTACATACACGGACGCATGCACCCAGCATGTACGCCGTCGCGGGTACATGCCGGGTACGCATGCCGCGCCGCGAGCAAGTACACGTAGGTACAAGGTAGAGTGCACGTGTACCCAACATGTACCAGACCCCGTTTTTTACTGTTTTCGTACACGTTGGGTACACGCTGGGTACACGTTGAGTACACGCTGGGTACACGTTGGGTACACGTCCCCGGTACATGCCGGGTACATATGCACTGGGGTTTCCAAAATTTGTAGGGGCGGGGCGCGAAGCGGACCAAAGAAAAACAAGCCGAACACTGAAGGACAGTGGGCTATAACTTTATGTAATAACACATATATACTATGTATACGAGTGTATATATGTTATTACCTGCGAAAGTGGGACACGGATGCTACGGCTGCCAAAGTCTAAAGTCGGATAAAATAAATATTTGGCAGGCTTTAGGGTTTCGGGAGTCGGTGACACACCGGGACACAGACAACACTGCAAGTGGCATCCAGGCGAGGGGCGACACAGGGGGTGCACCACGGCTCCCCCCTTGGAGGGGAAAGTTGGCATCCCCACGAGTCTCACGCACTCAGCCGCGCACCGCTGATCGACAACATCAACCGCGAGTGCGCACATCTGCATCTCAGCAACCGCATATATGTGTGCGCCGAGAACTCCGGGGCTGCCTCTAGTTGCCCTCGAGTTCAAGGTGTGAAAACCAAATCTAAGCCATAAGGTCAACCTGACGAGTTTGGAGACGTCGACAGTGATGACGAAGCAGAATTGGCCTCTCGGAGGAAAAGAGCAAGAGGCAACTGTATATAAGCTAGAGGGCAATTAATGCGCCGATCCCCTGATAAGGATTTGTATAGGTGGCACAGCGTGATTCATGCTAACCTGAAAATGATAGATCCAAAAGATATTTGGGAGGCGCGCCCTCGGAGTATAAGACATAAATTGAAGCCCAGTGGAGGCTGTTCTAGCTTAAAGTAGTTATTTGAAAGAGCTTTGTCTCACCCTGTCAAACAATGGTAATCTTTCCTGCTGACATGAATATATTGCAATTGTCCGATTGTAGCCTGGTTCACCATCACTCACACACGCTCAGTCACGCATCATATGATCGTGAGTGCGCACATCTGTAACTCAGGAGCCGCATATCTATACATCAACAACCGACCACTCCCTCATTACGAGCTCAATCAGCCCCTCACCGCAGATCGCGACACTTACGCGCGCACGGCACATCGCCATCTCAATGTCACAACATAACGACCCAACCACAACCTCTCGTCTTCAGCCCTAACGCATCGTCATCAAGCATTCGCTACAGCATGACCCTTTTCACCGACATCGCGCCCAGGCACTTGGCCACGCGCCACGCCGCACCATGGACTACGGCATCAACGTGCACGCACACGATTGGACGCTGCAGCCACTAGCTGCACCGCACTGTGGACTACGAGATCAACACGCCACCGCCACAACCGCGCAGCCATCAACTACGAGATCCACGCGCCCGCAGTCGCTTAGCCATCAACTACGAGATCGATCAACACGCCACAGCCTCAGCCGCTCAGCCATCAATTACGAGGTCAACACGCCCGCAGCCGCATACGCTCAGACATCAACTACGAGACCAACACGCCACAGCCGCAGCCGCTCAGCCATCAACCACCAGATCATCACGCCACAACCACATACGCTCAGCCATATCAACTACGCGATCAACATGGCGGCAGTCACAGACGCTCAGCCATCAACTACGATGTCAACACGCTCGCAGCCGCAGACGCCCAGACACATTACCATCATTACAACTACGAGGTCAACACGCCCGCCAACACAATCACATTTCACCAGCAACCACACGCATATACCGCCACACCACAACCTCTTCGTGTCCTTCCAGTAGTAGGAGTAGAGAAGTCAGCGGGTGACCGATACGGGTTGTAGGTTTTAGCTTAAGTAATTTCACAGCTCTTAACACTTTAACGTCGAAGTCGTCCCTTTTGCGGTTCGAATTATCAGCTTTAGTGCGGTATCGGGCATAACTTGGTCATACGACCTCAAATAATGGAACACGACGAATCTACGTTGAATAGACTCAAGATGGCATCATGGCGCACAAGCGCACATGTCCCTACATTATGGGCACTTCGACGTTTAGGTGTTAATGGTTTGAAGACTTACACGAAATACTCAAGCGGTTATGATTAGTTCATACTTGAATATACCGACCGGGTATATGCTCCTAGGTCATGGAACCATTCCCGACGTTGTTATTTCTCACTGCTATTAGCCATGTTGGCTAAGCAATGCCGATTTTGAGTAGGTGATGCGGGGACGCGTATGCCGTCTTCGCTTGGGCTTAGCGTCGCGCGGTGATTTGGGCGTGGCGTTATGGAGAGTTTGGGCGAAGCATCGGTTTTGTGACCTACGATCCACCTTGGCAGACTACAGTTACAAGAATAACACCCATGGGATGGAGGGGAAACTTTATTCTTAGCGTTCTGGGCCGTTCGATATTATTCTTAAGTCGCGAAGGTCCAGTATCGGTGAGATCCATCGGTGGCGGTCCAAATATTTTTATTTTGGGGGGTTGTGCCGTAAGGCGACACGTCGCCGACGCCGCCCCAGTGACACTTGTGAAGTGATCAAATACCGATAGCATGCTTCGAGAATGACACATTCCGGGGCATGCTGTGAGAATAATACCTGCTCGAGCATCGAAGATATTGTGGTAGTCCCAAACAACGATTGTTTCGCAAGATCGCACAGCGTTACGACAACGTTAGCCTATAGAGATCATCAATAAATACTTTACATGGATGAGCGAGGAGCTTATGCCCTGTTCGTGCCGCTCCCAATACCGCATGGTTTTGGCGAGAGCTTAAAAGTGGTTTGAATAGCTGTAATTCATGCAGCTATGCCTGATTTGCTGGCTGAAATCTTCATAGGCACGCGCTAGGGTTGCGTGGTCCTAGCAACTGGCATTGCGGCTTTACTAGTGGCTACACACACTTTGTGGCTCACGTCCAGTGGTTTACGACTTTGATTTCTGTGATCTCGAGAACGTGTGTGGAAAAACATGCATAAATATCCACGTCGTTATGTGAAGTTTCTTTAGTTTGACGCATAGTTTACTTTGCAGCGGCTTGCTCCCTCTCATACAGCTCCTGAAAGCAAGTATCGAGTACCACCAGCACGGTTATACCCTCTGGGATGAAATGCAACAAAATCCTATCATGAAAATCTGATCCTCTTACATCTGAATGAAAGAATAGGTGCATGCAGTTTTATGGAGGCGCCAGCCAGAAGGACTAGCCCAGCTCACAAAAGATCGCATCCAAAGTCTGCATTTTAATTTCACAAGGAGCTAACCAAAGTAAGCGCTTCCATGCGACCCACCTGAGTCTTTGCAACCCACTTGTCCAGTGTTTTCAGACCCTCCCCAGACTGCTGCACCTCCTGCAAAGATCCTCGTCCCATCTGGATCCCCTCAATAGACTGGATGGAATTGCAGCGCTTATAGGCCGCCTTCGGGCAAAAGAGCCGTACACAACACAAGCGACGGGTACTTCTGCAGAGATCTGTCGTCGACGCCTGCCGCATTCAGCTCTCATAGAGCCCTCAGGGACCTGCCGCATTCAGCTCTCGTAGCACATGCCAAGCCACATTTGGTTTGCACCTTGGGTACCGCAGTGCGCACACATGGGGGAGGGGCTCCGAAGATGATGCGTCAGTCAGTCAGAGGATCTATAAGTATCTGCCTTCTGGCGCCAGAAATCCCATGCAACACTTTTGATTTCGGGAAATGCATGGCCGACCCGTCCCCTCCCTGCCAATCAGCATCGAGCGATTCCGCTCAGCCGAGCCCGAGAGGTGGGAGGAGGTACCAAGGCCAGCTGAACCCCTGCCTGGACAGAGTCTGCCTTCCCGGCCGCGCTGAGCGCCACCCCTGCACCGCCCACCGCCGCCGTGTCAGCTAACCAGCGGGACCCAATGATCCACGATGTAAAGGTCCCCACCAGTGCAGAGATCAGTAATGTCATCATGCGCGCCATGCCACGGTCATGCAGCGACCCAGAGGAAGCCTCAAGGCTGGCGGTGGGTGAGTGGGGAGGCTGCTGTGGGGAAAGCCAGGAATACAGCCGAGTCGTGAAAAATGACCAATGCGCGAGAACAAAGACTGAGATCGAGATGAGAGGGAATTGACAAGAATGAATTCCAAGGTCGAAATAATGAGCCCCGAAGGCAAGGGGAGGGCAGGTTGTTGGCTGGGAAAAAGGAACGAAAAACTCACCCGCATTGAGAGCCAGGGCGTTGCCGATGGCTCCAGGCTTTCCAGCGAGAGTTTCCCGCAGCAGCTCGGCATTGACAAACCGATCGCCCCCCTGGATAAGCCGACTCAAGCCCCGCCCATCACATGTTATCTCCCATCGCCCCGGATAGGCCGACTCAAGCCCCCATCACATGTTATCTCCCATCGCCCCCGGATAGGCCGACTCAAGCACCGCCCATCACATGTTATCTCCCATCGTCCCCGGATAGGCCGGCTCAAGCCCCGCCCATCACATCTGACCTCCCATCGCCCCCTGATAGGCCGACTCAAGCCCCGCCCATCACATCTTACCTCCCATGTCCCCTGGATAGGCCGGCTCAAGCCCCGCCCATCACATCTGACCTCCCGTGCCCCCCTGGATAGGCCGGCTCAAGCCCCGCTCATCACATCTGACCTCCCATTGCCCCCTGGATAGGCCGCCGACTCAAGCCCCGCCATCACATCTTACCTCCCATTGGCCGCCTGGATAGGCCGACTCAAGCCCGCCCATCACATCTGACCTCCCATCGCCCCCCTGGATAGGCCGGCTCAAGCCCCGCCCATCACATCTTGCCTCCCGTGTCCATGTCCACGCCCTAAGCCCATGTCTAAGCTTTGCATCTCCACCTCGAAATTGGAACCTCATCCCCGCAACCCCGGCAACCCTAAAGCATTGCCTCTTCCATCCCCTCAGCTGCTTGCTAAGACCGCACAGCTGCCAGTCACACTTGGACCGTCTTCGGAGGAAATAGGGAGCTACAATACTCTAACCCCTCATCGACTGCCCCGCATACATCCCCTCTGGTGTTGCACACAACCGAATCAGCAACACCCACGTGGATGCGCATCACGCAGCAGCGGCGTGCTAAGTCGAGGCCCTGCCACTGCAGCAGCAACGCCCACGTGGATGCGCATCACGCAGCAGCGGCGTGCTAAGTCGAGGCCCTGCCACTGCAGCAGCAACACCCACGTGGATGCGCATCACGCAGCAGCGGCGTGCTAAGTCGAAGCCCTGCCACTGCAGCAGCAACGCTCGCGCGGCGCCGTAAGCGGTACCGTGAGTGGCACCGCGACTTGGCAGGTGCGCTTCGAGGACTGGATGCAATGAGGAGGCAACACTGGCAAGTCCACGAGCAAAGACGATTGGTGGGCTACTTTCAAATCCTCAGCAGTTGTGTCGAACTGCTTGCACACGTGGCAGCAGTTCAATGGCAAAGCCGATGTGAGGGCAACCTTCAGATCCTCGACCTCAAAGCCATTTATTTGCGAGGCCGGTGCGGGATATACCTTCAGATCTTCCACCTCGCAGCGTGGAATTCCAACCTCAAGCGGGTCGAACTCATATGTCTCTGATTGGTCCTTGGTCACCTCCATGATGGTGGCCGATCCCATGGGCGTCAGCTCATCCAGCCCTGCGCACCTCCCTCCTCCGCCCATTTCTTCCTCAGAACCGTTTAAATCCCGGTTCCATGCCACCTCCGTGGGCAACCCTCCCCGCTCCCCGTAGGCCCGAGGTGACGTGGAAGGCGGAAGGCACCCTGTCAGGTTTCCCGGGCAAAGAACCAGGATGCAGACGAGAGCGTAAGAAAGGGTCACGCTGCAGACGAGAGCGTAAGAGAGGGCGACGCTGCAGACGAGCGTAAAAGGGCCACGCCAGACGAGAGCGTAAGAGAGGGCCACGCTGCAGACGAGAGCGTAAGAAAGGGCCACGCTGCAGACGAGAGCGCACTAAAGGGCCCTACGGCAGACGAGCGGTAAGAGAGGGCTACGCTGCAGACGAGAGCGTAAGAGAGGTCACGCTGCAGACGAGAGCGTAAGAGAGGCCACGCTGCAGACGAGCGTAAGAGAGGGCCACGCTGCAGACGAGCGTAAGAAAGACGCTGCAGACGAGAACGTAAGAAAGGCCACGCTGCAGACGAGCGTAAGAAAGGGCCGCTGTGGCAGACAAGAGCGGGGAAAAGGCCACGCTGCAGACGAGAGCGTAAGAAAGGGCCACGCTGCAGACGAGAGCGTAAGAGGGCCACGCTGCAGACGAGAGCCGAAGAAAGACGCTGCAGACGAGAACGTAAGAAAGGCCACGCTGCAGACGAGAGCTGCAAGAAAGGGCCACGCTGCAGACGAGAACGTAAGAAAGGGCCACGCTGCAGACGAGAGCGTAAGAAAGGGCCACGCTGCAGACGAGAGCGTAAGAGAGGGCCACGCTGCAGACGAGAGCGTAAGAAAGGGCCACGCTGCAGACGAGAACGTAAGAAAGGGCCACGCTGCGATATTCGTAAAAGGTAAAGACTCCCCACACGTACCTTGCGAATGAACAATCAGTGCTTTTTCCATGTCCAGCCGCTGTACCGAGCTCAGTCCCCCCATCCTCTCCTCAGTTCACCATGCAGCCGCTGCACCGAGCTCAGTCCCCCCATCCTCTCCCCAGTCCGCCTCCCTTCTTGCCCGTCAGCTGGTGCATGGCAGCCGGTGCCGGATAGGGGGAAGCAAATGCGGAGAGCCTGAGGTCACCTCTCAGCGCGGCTCCCAGGCCGCAGCCAGAGGGAGGCAGGCTGCGCGGAATGGAGCACCTATCCAGGGCGCCAGGGCGAGGCATGACGGACCACGGCAAGCGGTGCCCATGCACCGTCGGATCATCGGAGGCTCAGGCAGGGTCATCCGAAGGGGAAGATCCACGGCCATTCATTGGACAGGCTGCATACCAGGGAGGCCGAGGGCGAACAACGCAGAGCAAGCATCGCCCCAACCGACGGAGATATTCCAAAGGGCACGTCTTTAGGCTTGACATGCCCTGCCATCGGGTCGGCCCTTATCACTCAGCGGGGAGCTCCGAGAGAGCGCAGATGAAATGGATGCACTTCGAAGCCACAAACCGCCAGTGCAGGCAGCCCCGGGCTCCAGGCGGGCGGCAAGCAGGGCGTCGGGGAGGGCCCGCGGAACCCACCATGAGGGATTGGCCCATGAGCCCTAGGACCTCTGCGAAGGCACCGCCACCGGGTCAAAGCTCAGTCAGGCCTCTTAGGGTTCATCGAGGAGGCTTGCGCATGCAAAACCGCCGCATCCACGTGGCGGGCACGGGATACGGGAGTCCCTCAAAGAAGTAGCAGCTGCTGCGGCCATGGGAGGTTGCGCGCACGCGGCTCCAGCTCACGAATCAGAACCCCTGCGTGGCCCGAGCAGGCAGCCCCCTAGGCACGCACCTGGTGCTGGAGAGTACACGCCAACCAGCGCATATTTGGCTCCCTGAGTCGCGACCCCGCCCCGAAAACGAATCCTCTTCAACCCCAAGCGCCCATCTCGGAGGTACGAGGATCGGGGAGCGAGCGTGGCCCTGGAAGTGCGCAGTCCGGAGCATGTGCTATACCAGCTGCCTACGCGCCTCTCGCATCGAACACCTGGAAACCGCGGAGGGCACACTTCGACCAGATGGCAAACCTCCAGCAGTATGTGCTCATGGAAGCTGCGAGTCACTGCCTGAGGGCGAAAACATTCAGCAGGGGCAGAGCAGGGGCAGGGGCAGGTGGCGGAGAAGCGAGGACTCACCGCCGGGTTGAGCATCGGACCGAGGAGGTTGAAGGCGGTGCGCACTTTCAGGGACTTGCGCACGGGCGCCACAGACTGCTCTCGTTGCGCCATCACCCCCTCCCACCAACAAAGCTCGTCCCTTCACGTCTGCTTGGAATACTCAAGCCCACCTGCTTTCCTAGCTGACAGCACTGGCAGGTTAGACGCCGTCCTGGAATGAGCCTGAGAATGGCGTCATCGCTGCACACTGGCGCAGCCTGAGAATGGCGTCATCGCTGCACACTGGCGCAGCCTGAGAATGGCGTCATCGCTGCACACTGGCGCAGCCTGAGAATGGCGTCATCGCTGCACACTGGCGCAGCCTGAGATGAAGAGCACCGGGGAGGAGCGAAGGCCAGAGAGATGGCATTGGGGAGGGGCGCTTGCCTTCATCGCAGGGTGATAGCGGGGAGCGAACATGAACCCCATGTTGCACTCATTGACACACTCCGCCATCGACTCTGGGCCCAGGTCAACCTGCATCCGATCATGACAGCATCCGCATCTCACACATTGTGTGGCATCTGAGCCGGTTGCGTGGCACCTGAGCCGGTTGTGTGGCATCTGAGCCGGTTGTGTGGCATCTGAGCCGGTGGTCTTGCATCGCGGTCCGGAAAAGGGAGCAGAACCCACGTGGACATACCCACCGGGCTCGGCTCAGCACAGCATGCGCGCCACTTCAAAGCCGGCAGAGAGTGGACACGGGCAGCACCTGGACACCGAGAGCCTCCAGCACGTCCGCGCTGCCACACATGCTAGAGACAGAACGATTTCCGTGCTTTGCCACCTGCACTACCGCATCCGTCCTACGCTGGCTGGGTACTCAAGGTTGTTGCGCCAACGCACACTGCACCCTGGACGCCAGTGCCACCCTGGAGAAGCGTTGTATGGAGCAGAGGCTCATAACCGATACTCGCATCGGAAACGCTCGCTCCATATCACTTCTTCGACAACTGAACGGTTGCAGGCCTTGCAAGGTGGCGCGAGGTGAGGACAAGGGTTTGCAGGGTGGCGCATGGTGAGATCGGG
>LGRX02010545.1:18042-31582 GCA_001247695.2 Cymbomonas tetramitiformis
CAAGGGCTTGCAGGGTGGCGCGTGGTGAGGACAGGGCTTGCAGGGTGGCGCGTGGTGAGGATGTGGCTGAGCGAATATAAACATCTGCTCACCCGTGCGCCAGCGGCGGCTGCGATGAGGCAGGACCCAGTGGATATGTTCACGGAGCCGATGCTGCACACCAGCAGCGCTTCTTGCATCAGCCAAACCTCTTCCTCCCAAGTCAAGAGCGTAAGCAATTATGGAACTGCAGGATGCAATGATGTGCAAATATGGAAAACGCAAGATGCAGTGAGCGAGTGGAGAGCTTTGGGAGCCAGTGGCGAAGACAGCTTCTTTTTGCAGGCGGTAGTGCACTTCCAACCGCCCTGGCGATCCTCAAAACGGCGCGTGGGCCGGAGGACACCTCCCGATGTAAACGCACTTTTGAGGGACATGAGGCGCGTGCCAGAGGAGAACGCACCCGTCGCCGCCCGTCCCCACAATATCGAGGATGTCATCGCCGCAATCTGCCTTGACGGACATCGCCTGCATGGCGGAGGCCAGCCCGGCCACTTCCGAAGGAGTCTCGCCCTGCACCAGCAAACACAGCCCCACATCGCAAGCCTTTACAGTCAGAAGCCCTTTCGTGCCACGTGGGGCCAACGTGGGCTGCAACGGCAGGGCTCGTCCAGGCACGCCACGTGTACGAAAGGTGCTGCTCCCGCGCGCGACCTGACTAGGTTTCGAATGTCGAAGGCGGGACAATTTATATGACTGTCAGCTGAAGCGAGACAGCACAGAAGGATGTCTGTTTGGAAGACTTCGTTTCGTGCGAAAGTTGTGTTAACATGCTCATCGAACGGAACTCGTTGTACCTTTTAAATCCCAGAGATGTCTGCACAGGCCAGTGGAGTTGCCGGGGCGGCACCTTCGCTCTGAGCAGCACAAGAAAGGCTGAGATTTGCGCCGCGTCGGCCCCGGACACCATTAGCTGCGCACCGCCACACACTTTCCCAGGTCACAAGGGGGAAGGCGAGGGACGGGCGCGGGGGCGGGCTGACTGGGGGGGCTAACGCTAGGTCACCTAAGATAAGGCCAGGAGAGGGGGCTGATCCTTCGTCACTCGAGGGAGGGCGAAAAGGGAGTGCTGGTGCTTAGTCACGTCAGGGAAGGCGAGGAGGGGGCTCTTGTCTCTAGGCTAACCCCTCCAGAAGCGATACGCTTCAGTGGCTTTTGCGGCGACCTTTGGGCGTCAACAAAGAGCGGCACGGACCGAGTCAGACTATGTCAGTACGTCGCTGAGCGTAGCCACTAATACGGCAAGGAATTCATTTTTAGGAAGGGGTGAAAAGGCTTACCACCTGCTCCGTTTCCCGGATACAGATGGAGATTCGACATACCCTAACCTTGAGTATGTGGGGTTCAGTATGGGAGCTTCAGTGCGCAAGTATCGAACTCTCGATCGAACGTGAGTCGGCGTGTAGGGACACACTTGAAGAGCGTTACTCGTTTCTTCTTGCGTTAAATCCTCTTTATCCATAAGCTTTTCAATCACCTTTTGGAAAAAGCGCAGACAGATTCCGACTGGTCAGCAGGTATGGATGAAACTTGAGTGATCCTTTCTGAAAAGCTCTCACTGCAGTCTTCGCCCAAGGAAGGATGAAAATCACAATTTCTAAACGTCACTAGCGCTAGGTAGATTTATTCCAAGCAGGTGTAGATCCCCTTGGCGGCGACATGAGTTGCGAAATACGCGCTCCCGTAAAGGATTGAGAACCGATAACACGAGAGGGTCTACGTTGGCACTCTCGCGTCTCGCGAGGGCCAATATATACGGATAGCCCAGCTTCTCTCGACGGAGGAAGATATTTCTGCAGCTTCAAGTTTTGTTGCAACAAGATCCCCGTCGTTTCGGTCTTTGCACAATTATCCACGCCCATAAGCGTTCCGAAAAGGGATGCAGAGGAGTAGCATCCATTGCAAGAAGTCGTGACTGTCGAAATAAGCCGCTTACTCCTGACTCTTGCTCCGGACGTGCACACAGTTTCGAAAGTCACTTCGAGGAGCTAACTCTTACCTCGGGAATCGAGAGGCTGGAAGTTGTAACATTCGCGGGTTCACGGCAGGACGCCTTCATCATTCTGGAGCCCTGTGCACACAGGGGGGCGCAGGGCAGAAGTCAATATAAGTAAATAAATAAAATGCAGGAAGCGTTGTCAGGAGAGAAAAACGCATAAGTCACCTGTGGTATACCCCTCCCGGTAAAAAACTTGCAAGATTTCACAGCTGAGGAGCGACGGGTGGCCGTGGAGCAAACTGCCGGCTTGCATGCTGAGGTGGGCTGCACAGTTTGCACAGTGCGGGCATGCACAGACGGAACCTTCTGCAACATGGTGGAAGCCATTGTTATAAAGTAGCGTTTTGTCTAAAGCTTGGGATATCAAGACTTGCTTGCAAATTTGCCCACAGCGCCACACCATGCACTCAAAACCGTGCAACTAAGCCTCGCATTACAATTGTAAACTTAGTAATTTTAGTAATAGGCTGCGGTGTGGATAGATCTTTGAGTGCTGTTGTTGGGTCCGGGCGTCGGGTTTGCTCTCATATGCGATATAGATATCGCACATACGGAAATTCGATTGGCATGGCATGAAAATCGATATCTACAGGAACAGATCTGAATACGTACTCAATCGAATGGAGTTATCCACATCGCACATGTAAGAAAAGGGGATTGAGGGTGCGGTTGAGTTCGGTGCGGTTCGATGTTTTCGATGTGGCGCTGGCGTGGCGCCTTGTTCCTTGCTGGAGAGGGACCGCCGCAACCGGCTTTACCGCTGACATGGCAGAAGGATGCCGCCAAACGCACTGCGTTTGTTCGGGTGTCACAATGAAGAATAATCATACTTCCAGTGACACGGGTGCTCCACCGAATATAAGGTGCTGGACGGAGTAATTAAATCGGGCAAATGGACGGTTCATATATTCGAAATTCGGTTATTAAGCCAGTGTTAAGGACCATCCGACGGCCCCAACATCCTATAAAATTCTTATTTTCGGGGATCCTTATTTTCCGTGGAGCACCCGAGTAATCTACAGTACCCTAGGGTAATCGTAATGATCAAGAAATCATTGGGGCAACGAAAAAAATATAATAAAATATATATATATGGGATTTTTGTTGGATCTTTGTCGATTTTAAAACAAAAGATCATGATCACTCTGTGGGGATCCAGGGGGTCCAGGGGTTCCAGGGGGTCCAGAGGGTCCAGGGTCCCGTGTTAAATAGACACGAAAAGCAAATAAATGTATCGAATCAAGGGCAACGGCGGTGTACCAAGGAGCGGTATCGATATTCGATATTTTCGCGGATAGTATCGATATATCGAAATATTGTTATCGATTGATACCAAAATCAAAGATATCGAAATATTGAATATTGATTGATACCGGCACGGCTCCTCGATTCGGTATTGATTGATTCACATGACGGGCCGCATATCGAAATTGATTGATACCTCAGGATCACCTATTGTTATCGATCGATAAATTCAAAATGCTAGATCATGATTCGTCATTTTTGAAGCTATCAATATATCGCGGATACTTGAACTGCGGTTTACTGCACTCACATTGGTCACCGTGATCATTGAGTCATACTTAGCACTGCCTGAAATCTGTATAGGCAGCCCTGACAGGGAGTCCCGGTCAGGCCCCTATGCCAGACTCCTAGGCCAACACTGGACTGCTGACTGATCTATAGGTTCGTGCTGTGACACACGCTGTGTCACAGGTAGGCTAGACTCCGAAACCGTCCGAGACCGTTCCGGGTATATCTAGCTTAGGGTTTATTTATCTTCAGAGTTTATCCACACGGTTCGGGAGTTTCTGATATCTGGTGAACTAGGATATTCCGGTAGGTCGTGGCCCCATCCACGCTTTTGTTCCACTTGCTGATTTGGCCATGATTGGCTAAACGGCCGCTTGGAGAGGTGGTGCGCGCGGGCGCGTTTGGGTGCGACTAGGAATTATGGTATGAATTGTTTGCGGTAAGCAACTGGGAGTGCCGGCCATGGGGACCGCACCTCGTTACGGACTAGTCTTAGCAATATTCGGATCCAGTTTTGCACCGGCACTGGCCCTGCTGGTTACTGTTTTCTGGGCTGGTGTTCGCGACACCTTCGACTTCGACGACATCTTCGAGTGCCCCTCGCCGCTCCGCTCTCTTAGCTCTTTTCCGCTGCTGACCAATACCATTTTTCCGCTCCCGCACCCAACCGCGCGGCTGCGTACCACCTCCCCTCTGGCTTTTCAGAGTATGGGTATGTTGACCCGAGCGAAGAAGTCCCTGGACAGGACAGTGACATCGACGCCTCACTGAGGCTATTAGACGGGGTTCGGAACAGTCCGACGGTGCGTACGCCAACTGTTCCGTCCCCCGCTCCGACTTCCAACGAGGATGCAGACATGGCGACCAAGAAGTACTTACAGGAGCAGAGCAAGCTAGTTGACGACATCTACAAAGCGCGTCTACACCGCCAATGGGCCAAGGGTATCCGCGAGGATGTCCTTGGGGACAAGAAGCACCACTTCCGCGGTACGGACGACGCTTGCGGGAATCTGGGTGTCACCCGGTAGGGGTCACCAGATTACCCAGTGGGCTGTACCGGTACTCCGTACAATACTCGGTGACAGTTCCCTAGGACAGACATATATATTTGGTATTCTGTTTATCTTATCCGCTTCTGAGTTATCATAGCTCTGACTGATTATCCGATATACCGATTGCCTCGGTATATCTCACAGGTTATGGGGAATCACCCCGCTTTTCTCACTGCTAGCTTTGCCATGAGTGGCTAAGCCTTATCCGCTAGGTGGGGCGTTGGGGCCCACTAGTGGCGTGATGGGTTTTCGCTAAGTGCGGTATATCGCTTTGCTAGTTGATCTTTCGGTGGATTTCTTTCGTCTCTCGAGCTGTCCGCGCTGATTTCGTCTTTGACCTGGACCTGATCACCCCTGTCGACGACTTCTTGGCCAACGCGTTTCGACTTCTCTTGTTTTCGTTTGCCCACCCTTTGATTTTCTTCCGCACAACTTTGACTGCATTTCCGTTTTCCCGATTTCGCCACGCACCACTACCCAACGCCTACCACCTGTAGGATTTCCGTTAATGATGAGTGCGACCTCGGTGCACACGCCGCCACCAGCGGCCAATGCTAGATTGCGCCTAGATTCGATATTTGCTAGAAACGTTGGGGCTCGGTATCGAGCCTCACCGCCAACCCCCTCTGTCAATTTGGCAGGGGCTGACAGGACACGCGCCTCTGCTGTGTCCCAGTCCACCTGGGATGCAGATGTTGTCAAGCGTGTCGCTAAGGACACGCTTGGCAACAAAGCAGCTTCATTCTCTGGTTCTGAGCCACACCGTCGAGTGCTGTGGGATTCGCTGTTTGCTGGTCTTCAGGATTCTTTTGCGTCCAAGGACACTGCTTCCTCGACTATCTTTGACCTCGTGGACATCGACCAAGAGGTGCACCCAGTTTACAATGAGCTCCTGCTTCGTTCGCACCCTCGTTTCCCTCACGACGCCCCACTCACCCGCACGCCGATGGGTGGAGGCCTCGGCTCGTGCCTCCCCCAAAGACGGGAAGAGGGCGCTGCTTGAGGTGACTAAGCGCTTCATGCCACCAGGGCACAGGCCGCTGCGACACCACGAAGAGCTTTTGTCTATTCATTTTCCTGCATCTGCTGACCCTGTGCCCCTTGTGGCGCAATTCGACGAATGTCTTAAGGCCATAGCGGCCTCGGGTGCTGGTCCGCTGGATGACCAGCACGCCAAACGTCAGCTGCTGTCAGCACTTGACCCAGACTTTTACAAGGAAGTCGTCACCCCGTTGCGCCTCGACACCGAGCTGGACAAGTTTTCCATCGAAGAGATTTATGCTCACGTCTGTGAAGTCTGGTGGTGCGCCCAACCCGAGGGCCCCACAATCGCCAAGCACACTCCGTCACTACCGCTGACCGCAGCGTACACCAGTGGGGATATCCCTGACACGGACCTGCTGTCTGAGTTTGACCGTGTACTACGGGAAGCTTTTGAATTGCTCGACGTGCTGCGGGATTCCGCGCGGGATCCTGTGCCAGACCCCCCACCGCCTCGGCATGTCGCACATGCACGGGGCCGCCGTGCCGGTGTGTCATTTCCGCCTTCCAAATGGCGTGATGCTCACAACCGCAAGCCCAACGGCATTTTCCACGGCCGCAACTCCTTTAGGAACAGGGGCTATAGGTTTGCAGAAAAGCCTCTGCCTAAGGGTGGTAATTGGTCCCAATCATTCTACAACAAGAGGAACTCCGCCTCCAACATTTCTTTCCATTCTTTGTCTTCCGCATTCATCCAGGAGTGCCCCATGTGTCCGGGGCACTTCCACGACACAGCTAGGTGTCCTGCGGTAGATGGTGTGTGCGGTGGCGATGCCGCTGCCACCGCACAGGAGTTAGATGAAGTTGTTTCGGCGTTCCAGACTGCTTTCGATGACGGGGACGACGCTGCTTTTGCCGAGTTGTGCCGCCTGCATGATCCGCCGCATGTTCGGAGTGACCCGGACCCGTTCACGTATCCTGAGCATGCAGCATTAGGGCTTCGGGCGCAGTATGCAGGCCTAGCCTCTCAGGTCCCTGCAGATTCCGGCGTGTCTGCCCGCCTGGCGGAGGCACGGTCTGTGCTCTCCGGCTTGCGGGAGGCTACTGCTGCTGCCCGTGCCGCAGCGGCTGACCCGCCTGACGGCCCTTCCTTCGGCACTGTGTCTGTGCCGCAGGTGGTGACATCACCACCACCTGCCAACCCCACCGCTGCGGTTCTGCACTCCGCAACGGCAACTTCTGTTTCTGCACCCCCGCAGGACTCAGCACTGGCGCCACTTGCCGCTGCTGACCCTGCCAACTTTCATTCCCCTTTTGCAGAATCTTTTGCAGACCGCTTTACCTTGCGGGTGGAACAGGACCCCGGCCTCCACTTTGACTCATTCTCCGTTCCCCCCCCGCCAGCAATCTGGGGGCCTCCTCTGTCAGTTGTCGGCTCTGACACTGACTCGGATTGTGAGCCCGAGCCTGTCACTGTGACAGACCCTCCTGCGGCTCCTGCCGCCAACCGCATCGGTGTGCCACCTGCACCCCGCTTTGCCCGTCTGGCTGCTGGCCTATTATCTGTACTGACAGTTCTGAGCTGTGCCACCACCGCTCACGGGTCGGTGGTGCAGCAGTCGGTTCCTACTATGCTTACTGCGGTTCACCCTGTCTGGGTGTCCGCCAACACTTACACCATTCCTCCTGAGCTATCCCCGCCAGCCTTACCGCCCGATCCTCCTGCCTACTTGCCAAACCCCATTCCTATCCCCGATCCCTCAACCTTTCCGCCTGATTGCTGTTCTGGCTATTACCTCTGGACTTCTGGATTCTGGTCTTCTGGTTTCTGGACTACTGGTATCTGGTACTGGACTACTGGCTTCTGGATCTGGTTCTGGACTTCTGGATTTGGCTTCTGGCGCTGGACCGACATCTTTGACAACCCCGACTACTCTGTCAACAACACCAGTGAACTCTGCACCGCTGTAGACCACTTTGAAAGTGGCTGAGTTTCACATGCATCTGCTGTAGATATAGCGCACAGGATGCATATCTAGCAGCGTTAGCAAAGGGACCGCCCTGGCCAAGAGCACAGGCCTCCCTCTAGCTTGTTTCCAGCAAAGTGCTGTTTGTTATCTGTTTCGGTTTTTGGATTTTGACATATCTGTATATCCTAGACTGCCACCTGCACTGTTACTATGTACAGTTACAGGGTGGTGTGCGGGAATCTGGGTGTCACCCGTTAGGGGTCACCAGATTACCCAGTGGGCTGTACCGGTACTCCGTACAGTACTCGGTGACAGTTCCCTAGGACAGACATATATATTTGGTATTCTGTTTGTCTTATCCGCTTCTGAGTTATCATAGCTCTGACTGATTATCCGATATACCGATTGCCTCGGTATATCTCGCAACGCTGGCCTCCTCTCCGAGCTGGTGGTGCAGCTGCGTACGGAGTTTCATTCGGCTGGACTGGAGCTGGCATCCTTTGACCTCGACGACCCTCTGGCTCGTGTGGTGACCAAGGTCAACGGCTTGCTCTTCGACGTTCTGGCGCTGGTTATCGAGAAGCACAGCAACGCCTACGTTTGGTTGACTGGCACCGACGCCTCGTCTGACCGTGATGGACGGCGAGCCCTGGTGGACATCATCAAGGGTTGTGTACCGGTGGCGCTACGTGAGTCGCACCAGGAGGAGCACGCCGCGTTGCGTTATCCCGCAGACACTGACCCGCAGCCCATCTTGGCTCGGGAACAGCGTCTGGTGCGGGATAACAAAGCTACGGACTGGACACCCACCGAGGAGACCAGGAAGCTCTCCCTGTACAACCGGCTAGACCCGGTGTTTTACACCGCGGTCAAGGTGCGGTATCCTCTCGCGGCCGATCTCGCGCATGTCTCCTTGGCGTCTCTCCGCTCCCTTGTGGTGGAGATTTATCAGGCTTGGGCGCAGACGGGGGCGGGGAAGGCAGTCTCGGGCAAGAGCGGCATCTCCGCACAGCTCTCCAGCACCGAGTACGGCGCCCTTCTCAACAAGATCAACGAGCTTCAGGACTTGCTACGGCAGCAGCGCGGGACGGACGCGCTGCCGGCGCAGCAGCAGCGGCAGCAGCCGCAGCGGCAGCAGCGGCAGCAGCAGCAACGCGGTACGCAGCGGGGATTCCGTGTCGGCACACACCCGCTGCCTGCAGTCGGTTTCGACCGTGACGACCAAAAGGCGAACGAAGCCCTTTTGCGGGAGGTGCAAGAAGGCGGGAAAAGGTGAGCAGTACCACTTCTACCGCGACTGTCCGTTGGGCGGGCGTCAGCATCCCCCGCACTCGGCCGCGGCATTCTGCATTCCCATCGACGAGGAGGACGCGGAGGGGGTGCGTGCATTGGCCATGTGTGCCCTGTTCCAGCAGGCGGCGGATGATGGGGCTGAGGCTTTTGCCACTGCGGCATCTACGTACGGGCCGCCTGCGGTACTCTGTGCGGGTGCGGTGGGCGGTATCGACGTGTCCGCCTACGGCTTCACGGTAGAGCCGCAGCAGCCTGCTGACGAGCCCGCAGGTGACGACATTCATCAGCGGCTGGACGATCTCGCCGCGGAGGTCCATGCCGCGGCAAACTGCAAGGTGCACTACACCCACGCATCCTTCCCACCACCGGCGGTTCTCGAGCCGCATGCATCGGCTCTGGTGTGCGGCCCCGCGGCAGCGGGGAACATGCCGGAGGAGCAGGTTCCGGCAGGTGGTGCGGCGGCATCGGCATCCGCCGTGCCGGCCCCTGCTATGCCTGTCTCGCAGGAGGAATATGTGAAGCCCGTGCCGCTTCAATCGGCGCGGGTGACTGCCACGACGGACGGTGAGTTCATTGGGTTCGTTCAGACTGTCAACCACGCCGCCATCGCGCCGGTTGACCTCACCGGCTACGACACCGACGACTACGAGGACTTTGCCGACGGCAGCTTCCGGCTGAAGCCGCGGGGTTCGCCTCCGTCGGCCAATCATGTTTCCGGGCCACCTGTGGGCGAGCAGAGGACCTACGGTTGTGGGAAGCCGCCCTGGGGCTTTCCTGCCACGGTTGGGCCGTGGGGAATTCATTTCCTCCTTTCCCTCGTTCTTTGCATCTCGATCATGGGGGTGGCAGCCGTGCCCGACGCTCAGTCGGCTGCGGGATTGCCTTCGCCTGGTGGTGATCTCGATTGGGAGACTCCGTCAATTTTCTCCACGAATGAAATTGTTGAATCCGTGATCCCGGCTCAGGGTTTCTTTGTGGCTGACAATGTGCCACCGCTTGAGCCGCCTGAGCCCCCTGACATCTTTCAGGATCTTGCTCAGGCAGATTTGAGCTTCGACATGGCCTTCTTCTACGGTGTGGCTCTACATGAGAGAGGTCCTTTCGGGAACCCTCCCTTCGGGTCGGACTTGATTGAGACCACCGCTGGCTACTTTGGTGCTGTCGATTGACTTCTTGTTCACTCTGGATGCACACCAACATGGTGGTGTGCGGAACTCCGGTGACTTCAACAACTTTTATGGTTTATGCTTTTGCTTTTGACATCTACAAGTTATATTCTGGCTTGCTAGCTCGGTGCTTTTCAGTTGTTTAGCGGGTGCACAATGCCCGTAGGTTTCTGCACCTGTGCTAGCTAGAGGGTTTCCAATTTGTGTTTCAGAATTGCACAGTTGGATTAGCAGTTAGGTCTGTCAACCTGGCTTCTGCCCTAACTTATCTTACATTATCTGACTCTCCTAGACAGTCACCACCCACAGTGCTGGGGTGGTGTGCTGAAATCTGTATAGGCAGCCCTGACTGGGAGTCCCGGTCAGGCCCCTATGACAGACTCCTAGGACCAACACTGGACTGCTGACTGATCTATAGGTTCGTGCTGTGACACACGCTGTGTCACAGGTAGGCTAGACTCCGAAACCGTCCGAGACCGTTCCGGGTATATCTAGCTTAGGGCTTATTTATCTTCAGAGTTTATCCACACAGTTCGGGAGTTTCTGATATCTGGTGAACTAGGATATTCCGGTACTGCCTCACGTACCAATTGACACTCTCTGACCTGCTTAAGTGGTGGAAACTAAACAACAAGAAGTATCCTCGGACATTTCGCATGGAGCTGTGTGCGGTTTCTGACCAAAGTTTGCCTGAGGTCCGGTGTCCGTAGAGTGCCTTCTTCATATAGGCACCTACATATCCTAGGGGATGAATGTACCCCTTTGGAAACCTGACATAGTACCGCTCATCCTCAGGTATTAGAGCCTGGAGGAAAGCCTGAGAGACATCATAGTGGAATGGCATTAGTCTGTGTGTCAGGCAGAGCGCTAGTAGGAGTCTGAAGGTGGTGAGCTGAGGTGTAGGGGCAAAGGTCTCCGCCTCCTCATAGAAGGTGCGGTCCATGTCTCCTCTGGTGGTGCATCTGGCCTTGAACTTGTCAAGGGAGCCGTCTGTCAGCTTCTTGAGCTTAAAGACAAACTTACTGGGGAGGACGGTGGAGCCTGGGGGGAAGGCGGTGACTGGATCGGCCCTGTCTGGCTGAAGTATGCCGTCAATCTCTGACTGAATGGCTTTGTGCCACTGTCTCCAATTAGGGCTGAGCCGAGCCTGTCTGTATGTGGCAGGGTCTGGCTCGTCCATGAAGGCACCACTCGGGAAGTCTGCGGGGTCTGAGTCTGCGTCTCTGAGGGCAAGGAGCATGGCCTTCTGGTCTGGGGAGATGATGACAACATCGGTGTCTGCATACTGGGTGGAGTGTGAGTCAGCAGAGTCGAAGTACACCTGGTATCTGTGCTGGACCTGAGGCTTATGGTCTACAAACACGATGACTGCAGGGTGATACTTCTGTCGGTCAGTTGGCTTAGCCGAGCACATAGCAAAACACGGGTAAAAGACATTAGGTGCCCCATGTTTGTGCCTGTGCTTGAGAAAGCTGATGAGAGTGGCATAGTGGCTCTTGGCCAGCTGGAGATAGTGTATGAGCTTTACCCAGACTGGATGTCTGAGTTTAGCACACTGGACCTTGACATAGGCAAACACTACGAAGAGTCGAACCCTTACTTTCGGTTACTGTCGCTTACTTTTGGTTATAGATGGTTATCGTTTGGTTACTTTTCGCTTATAAATGCCCACAGTGAATATATAAAAGATGGTAGTTGATTATTGGCCCTTAGAGTTATACGCCGGATATAAATAAGGAAAAGTAACCAAACGGAGGTAGGAGGAAGCTTCCTACATGTTACGTGGGTCATATATGCTAGGGATGCGAACCTATAGAAACTAAGTAAAAGTAAGGATTCTATATGAACGGAGGCTTGTGATTGGCTCTAAAAGTAAGGATACGCACACGTGTAAGCAAGGAGCACCAAGGGGCATTTATAATTAATACATGTGCTAGCGCGCAATTGGCTTGAAATTTGAGCAAATGGGAGGCAATATGGGGAGGGAAGGGGGGAAAGGGAAGGAAGGGGGAAAGGATGGGGAGGCTATGGGGGAAGGCAATGGGGGGGGAGGGGGGCAATGGGGGGGATGGGGCAATGGGGGAAGGCAATGGGGGAAGGCAATGGGGGAAAAGCAATGGGGGAATAAGGCAATGGGGTGGAGGCAAATGGGGGAGGCAATGGGGTGGAAGGCAATGGGGGAGGCAAGGGGGGCAAATGGGGGAGGCAAGGAGGGGGAGGTGGGGGTGGAGGAGGCGGTAGGGGAGGTGGAGGGGGAGGCAATGTCACTTCCGCGACCGGCGATGGGGGGGGGAAGGCATGAGGGAAGGGGGAAGGAAACTACATATGTATGCATACATATTTAAACTAGCTAATGTGGATGCTATACTACTACGATTGCCTATGAAACACGCGATAATGAGAAATGAGCTAGTATTTCATGCATTGTTCTTCTTGCCAAGCAGCCGCGCCGACTTAATGAAGAGGTCCTGAAAACAAAGCGAAAAAGTTAGGCTGCCCATGCTTGGATCATTGGGGGGCATCGGGCCCTTACATGCGCCGCGGGGGCAAACACGCGCGATGGGTCCCGACACAGCGGGGGGGAGCACAACGAAGGGGAGCACATCACATCGGAGGGGAACACTGCACAACGAAGTGGAGCACAACAAAGGGGAGCACACCACAACAGAGGGCGGCACAACGGATCCGTTGTTAACATCGATCCATTGCTGATCAACGGATCGATCAAAGACGAATCCGTATCGTTCAGCACCTGAAAACAAAGCAAATAATTAGTGAATTCATAACAAACATCGAATAGGAATCCATGATCATCAAAAGCGTGAAACCAAATATTGTCACTAGCGATGGAAGACCCGCGCGCGGAGCAAGGCAGCGAGGGCAGCGCCGCACGCAGGGTTGATGACCCGCGCGCGGAGCAAGGGAGCAACGGCAGCGCCACACGCAGGGCTGATGACCCGCGCGTGGAGCAAGGCAACGAGGACAACGCCACACGCAAGCTTCATGACCCGCGCGCGGAGCAAGGCAGCGAGGGCAGCGCCGCACGCAGGGTTGATGACCCGCGCGCGGAGCAAGGCAGCGAGGGCCGCGCCGCACGCAGGGCTGATGACCCGCGCGCGGAGCAAGGCAGCGAGGGCAACGCCGCACGCAGGGTTGATAACCCGCGCGCGGAGCATGGCAGCGAGGGCAGCGCCGCACGCTGGGCTGATGACCCGCGCGCGGAGCAAGGCAGCGAGGGCAGCGCCGCCCGCAGGCTTCATGACCTGCGCGCGGAGCAAGGCAGCGAGGGCAGCGCCGCACGCAGGGTTGATGACCCGCGCGCGGAGCAAGGCAGCGAGGGCAGCGCCGCACGCAGGGTTGATGACCCGCGCGCGGAGCAAGGCAGCGGGGGCCGCGCCGCACGCAGGGTTAATGACCCGCGCGCGGAGCAAGGCAGCGAGGGCAACGCCGCACGCAGGGTTGATGACCCGCGCGCGGAGCATGGCAGCGAGGGCCGCGCCGCACGCA
>LGRX02010546.1:0-21816 GCA_001247695.2 Cymbomonas tetramitiformis
GCCCCTAGACGCGCTGATCGTTCGTCAGAGCGGCGAGGCCCACACACGCGTCCAATCGTTCGTCAGAGCGGCGAGGCCCACACACGCAGTCCCTGTGGGATCCCCGGTATCGAACCACGCAATCTCCTGCTGCGGCTCCCGGGAGTCTCGTCGGATGAGCTCGCGATCCGGCGGCTGAGGCGGGTCGGGGGGCTCCTGGGGGGCGCACCTCAGCCTTGTGCAACCCCTTCCGCCCCAGCACGTTGGCAAGCAACTTGCCCTTCTTCCAGTCCCACAAGAACAGCGTGCTGGCATCATCTGTGCACACCACCACCACCTTCGTGCCTGGCCGCGCGCTCCGCCGCCCCGCCCCGAGCCGCGCCCTCAGCGCGCCCCCGCTCCGCTTGACACGTAAGCGTAAGCACGCGAGCGCGTAGAGCTGCGGTCCCCCGCACCGCCGGCAGCCGGCGGGATCCCCCGGTGCGAGGCGCCGCCTGCGCCAGGCGCGGCGCCCGGGGCTGTTCCGCACGAAGCGCGGCGCGGGACCGCCTCCCTTGGAAGGGGGCTGATGGTAGCTCTCGCAGCGGCCCGGGCGCCGCTTCCTGGCAGCGTCCGGAGGTGCCGGAGAGGCGCGCGTTGGCTCGGGAGACGGCGAGCCGGCGCAGGGGGCAAGGGATGTGGCGGTGGGGCAGGAGGTGGGGCAGGTGATGGAGGGGGATCTCGTCGGGCGCGGGGAGTCGGCCTCTGGGCTGGAGCCTGGCGCATGCTGCGGCGCGCGCGAGCCCGCGATACGGCGGACCAGCGTGCGCCGTCGATGCGGCGCCAATGCGCGGAAGCAGCAGCGAGACGGATAGGGTCGCAGTGGGCGAGCGGAGAGCGGGATGGGGGCGGCCTTGAGGGGCCACACCGTCTGCGGAGAAGGTGAGGGCGCCGATGCCGTCGTAGCCCGGAGGATGCTCGAGGCGGGCGAGCTCCTCCAGCTTCTTCGGCGACCACACGAGCACCACGGGTTTCCGGCCATTCTGCTTGCCCCCGTGCCCCCGACCGGCTGCCACGTTCAGGAGCGCCGGCTGCCACGTTCAGGAGCGCCGGCTGCCGCCTTCAGAAGAAGCCGCGGTCCAAAACCTGCCACCTGGCTGAGAGGGTGCGGCGCACCTGCCCGGTGGCCACGGTGTCTCTGCCCCTAGTCACGGCGATGCACGTGATCTCCTGGTCGTGGCCAAGGAAGAAGCGCTGAGAGCGCCCGCGCGAGTCCTTGTTCAACAACACTCCCAGCGTGGCCTGCCCCCGGCCCGCTGGCGTCTCTCAACCCCCAGCTATCACCCAAGGCAGCCCCGTGAACCCCTCACCCGCCGCATACCGCCTGGGAGTTGTGCGCCGCCGATGAGGGGTATCAACCCGCCCCGCCATCCGCACTTGGGGGATGCTCTTCGGCCCCGAGGGCCGCCACAAGGTCTTCTCTGAGACGGAGCCTATCCAACAGCAGACTGCCTCTGGGCATTAGGCAAACCGGCCGCGAATCCAGCGTCGGCGTAAGGCACTGGGCACTAGGCACTTGGCCTCAGGCGCGGCGTCAGCTTCGACGCTCGCCCTGAGGAGCATCCACGCATCCGAGGCGCGGCGCCACGCGGTTTTCCCGAAGTGAATGTAGGAACAAGCAACCCCATAATAGCGGAGATAGCGACTCGGAGCGAGTACCACGTAGTAAGCCACCTCCCCTGTGTTGATGTAGAAGACGTTCCCGGTCAGGTTGTTCGTGCTGCACATGCCCCCCAGCACTCCGCCCCCCACCCTCCGCGCGTAAGCCTCCCTTCCCGCGGGCAACGGAACTGGGGCGCAGCTGAAGGGTGCCGAGCAGCGGAGTTTGTCGTGGCCGGGCGTGTGGCCTGCTGGGGATGTCGGCGCATCTCCATCTCGCCTTTGCCATTGCGCATTTGTATGCCAGCGCTTGTCGGGATGAGGCAACGACGGCGCGGGCATGGCCGGTGATGGCAATGGGGCGGACGTATAACCCAATCGAAGTGCAGGTCAAGTCGACAGGTGGGGAGGGCGCACCCGTTGTAGCCATAAACGAAGTCTAGCTGCAGCCGAGCGTCGGGGGGCTTTGCAGAACGCGTCGTCAGCGAGGAGCTCCACTTGGTCGGTGGAAACACTCCCTGCGTCGAAGCACCGCCACCCCTCACGCGCATTTCCCCGCCCGCCAGATTGCCGCCAACACGGTCGTGTGCCAGTTATTTAAGGTTGCGGTAAGACGTCTGTGCCATTTTTGTACGGAGGGCTATGACACAAGTTCCCAGAATTAGGGTTTAGGTTGTTATGCCATGAGGGCTGTTGCAACCCAAGGAGTACATTGGATACGCTTCAGTCGGCCTAGCAGTACCGATAAGTTACGAATTAGCTAGCATTTCGCTAATGCACTTCTAGCATGTCGGAAATGGGTTGTGAGTATTTCAACAAGGCGCCTGGGTTTGATGACTGGTACACCTGGCATGTGCTCACAACATGTCGATTTGTGTGCTTCTCACTTGACACCCACAAGATATATACTGTGGCTCTTCACAAACATTTCGAGAAGAGACATCCCGGCATTACACATATCGAATGTAAATGCGATTCTTTGCACTGCCATGAATGTCTGCTAGAAGCATGTTCTACCGCACGAAGAGCACACGAAGGTGCAAAAATTGATTGATCAGCCTTTTGATATGCATCTGGGTCCCAACATAACTATAACATGATCACGACGCATCTCGCGATGTGTTTCCAAAAAATACTGCTCAAAAATGAACAGCACACTGGTAGGTCATGAGAGAATGCGGATGGACAGCCTAACTGTGCGTCGAGCATGCTGATGTGCTCTCCCGCGCACGACACGGTGGGCGAAGCTGGAACAAGCACCGTGCGACATGGAGGGTAAACAATTTTGCCATTGAAATCCGCAGGCTCCTGTTGCTTTCCTTTAGTGTATGCCTGCTGCCGCATATTCCCTTCCCTGCCACGTGTCCCCGCAAAGCCCTCAACTGCCTCATCCCATCTTGGCATAGCCAGCCCCTCCCCCAAGACTCCTGCGCGAGGGCGGCGCATCCACTCACCTCTCCTCAACTCTCGAGCTCGCTCTCGGGCACGGTCGGCATATCACATGTTTCACATCATGCGCTCAGCAGCAACGAATCGCAAGTGTGCCACAGTAAAACGTGGCAAGCGGCACACCACCCCTGAATCTATCCGTCCACTCAAGCCCTCTACCTTCCCGGCACCCAAACACTCCTGCACGCTACCAGCTATGACAGGCATGACGCACCTTGCCCGAAGCCTTGCCCGGCCCACACATATAGCCTCCGTGAACACCTGTCTTCCAGCGCCACCCACCCAGCCCCTCCCGGACAAGGGGCGTACGTGCTTGAGCGGACCCCTCTGACCCCCTCCTGCGTCGACCTTGCGCAAGCTGCACGTCGTAGCTCCACGTTTGGGGCAACCGAGGTTTGAACGGTGAACTCCTCGCCTAACATAGTGCACACGGTCGCGCCGCGGAGTGATGGCACTGCACGGCAATAGCGCACCTCATATGGCATGAGCCCACTCTTGTCTTGCCCAAACTTGTTGAACAGCGCGGCGGCCTCCGTTCGCGACAGCCGAACCTCAAGTTCCCTCCACACGGCGATGAAACCGTCCACGTCCACCTGGCGCCGCACAGACCCCCATTCTATTCCTACGCACGCACCGTCCAAAGGGCGCTGCTGGCAGAACTGCACGGAAGCATGGCGGCCCAGGCCCCCCCACACCTACGGCGTCCGGCGAGCAGAAGCGCTCACCTTCCCGGCACGCCGGCGGTCGATGCGCTCGAAGGCATGGAGCAGGACCTCGCGCTCCGACTGAAGCGACCCCTCACATGCCGCCCCGCCTTCCTAAGTTACCCCTCCCAAGTCAACCGCCCAGACATTATTTATCTTAGCACGAAGAAAATCGAGCCAAGCCTGGAGAGGGTCACTGCCTTCAGCTGCTCAATTTCCGGAAACGACGTTTAAGAGTTTGTCTTGTGGCACAACCGAAGCAAGCGGTCGGCGATCTCGTTTCGATCGCAAGGGATCCATCGCTTGCCTCGCTCTTGTGCGTGTAAACCTTTAAAAACGAATCGACCTGCAAGTGTCCAAGCTTTCGGGTAGGGCAACACGGCCCCTTCTAGGGAAGTACGATTTACAGGCCCTAATTCCAGCAGCTCCGGATGCGCAAGAGAGTCAAGGTTCCCACGGCATGCCCTGCCTATACAACCTGGTGTACCCGGCGCCGGGCGGCGAGGCTCTTGCGCATCGCCTCCTGCAGCGAGTCAAGCCGCCCCGACGGCAGCGTGGCCAGCTTCTGCTGCCATGGCGGCTCCGATGCGCCCCCCGCGGCCCGTGGCTGCCGGCTCGCTGACGCTGGTCGTTGACTTCCCCTCGCGCTGGCACTCTGCACCGACGAGCTCCCAGGCACGTCTCTGCCCCAGGCACCCCGTCCCGCCCCAAAGCCCTCCCTCTTGGTATTCGCGCAGAGCGGGACGGTCCATATCGGCAAGATGGCTACCGGCATACAAGGCGCGCTTCTTCTTTACTGCGGGATTCTCGCTCGTTCCGCAGCGCCATCGAAGAGTTTTGCTTCGCAATCGTCTTTGCAAGACCCCTCACAGCTGCCAGCTTGTATCTCGGTGTCGCTGAAGCTTCTCGACTTCTTGTAAGCGCGCCCCCGTCCAAACGACCGCACACCGAATAGTTTTTTGCCCGACAGTTCTTCTCCCGCGAGGTCGGAGAAGCGGACGAGGTCTGGCAGTTGTAGAAACGCAGTTGCCACATAAGGGTGGAAGGCGTGGGCATGCGTGCGCGCACTTGGGGGGAGCCCTCCGAGCGGAAGATGCGCGCGCCCTATCTTTATTGCCTATCGCCCCTTGGCCCCTGTTGAAGTCGCCGTAGGGCTGACCTGTATCAGCAGCACCAGCCGCTCACACCAGCTCCCTAAGCCCGCCGATCCAAGGAGCGCGAAACAGGTAAGAACGAAAGCGCCAAGTCACACAAACCACGAATCCCTGAAATCATGTGCTTAGGGTACGCGAGCGCAGAGACGGGGAAGGCCTCCGCAGGCCAAGTGCGCGGCTGCGTCAGCAGTCCGGTGAACGACGACGCCGCTTTGAGGTGCGACATGGGAAACCAGGTAAAGAGTGGCCCTACCATGGACCTGGGACTGCCAAAATGGCGGTCGGTATTTCTTCTCATCTTCCTTTCGAGCGTCCTGCTGAGCGAATGGCATTCGACCATTCTGGCCGCGCTTCCTGCGAGTACCGACAGCCACCGCTAGGCAAATAAGCAACGAGGACTCGCCAAAACTAGTGCCGAAAGTTCAGAGCGGGTCGCACCGGGCTGGTGGCTCCGCACTTTTGACGTCATCTGCCAGAACAAAGAACTAAGTGGAACTTAGTAAACGCGGAAACAAGGGGTGGCGCGCCGCAGGGAAATGCTTGGGCTCGACCGTCGCTCGAGCGCTTTTTGTGACGCTTGGCATATCATGATTCAATGAGCTTCGTTACAAACATTCCTGATCCGTAAGCGCTGTATGAGCCTCCAGTGCATCTAGGCGCATACAATTTGTGCATTGTTCCTTTAAAACAAGTATTGAATGTCGATGCGAGGCCAAAGTACTGTGGATATGGCACAATCAAAGGATTCATAAATCCTTGATCTCACCGTGAGCTCTTAAGATGGCGTCCATGTCGCTGTTTGTCACATCTTACTCGCTTAAGGGGTCAAGGTACGCGGTAATGTTCGTATGCGCTAGGCGGGTCATACATACAGAAGCAAATTAGCTTAAAAATTGAGGCAAAATATTGGAAAGTCTGAAGTAGCTTTGCCAGGAACTAGTATACTCGTCGCAGCACGAACGGAAGGTCGAGCATACACACTGGATACTCGATATCACTGAAGCTGGACCCCAATTCGAAATATTTACGTTTCGAACATCCCAAACGAAAGCGAAGCCGAAGGTACAAGCGAAGGTTCCCAACATCGAACATCTACATGTCTGTTCGTGTTGTCTCACGTCAGATCAATATTCTATTTCTCGTATTTGTATGATATTGATCATCGATTAATGATATGATCCACAGAAAATCGGGGGGGGGGGACCAAAAAAAAACTTGAAAAAGTCTTAATCTATCCCGAGTGACACACGTTCGACGTTGTAGCTTCAAGCTTGCGAACTTCGAACTTCGGAAGTGCCGATGCGATGTTGCGTCCGTCCCGTGTGTGACACAGCGACAAGACACCGACAGACAGACACAGACAGACAGACAGACAGACAGAGATAGAGATCGTAGAGATAGGGGTACGAAAAGTTCAACATACCCTCAATCCTATGTCGCGTGGACAAGTTTGCAAATGTTGAGCAAGCAAACTGGCAAAATGCCGATTTCGTCGGAGATGGACAATCGCCGGGGTGGAATCGAGCCGTGAATGCGACCAAAGGCGAAGGGTGGCCTATCATCGTATCAAATGTTTGCATTTGGCCATACACTCAAAGTATGTTAGTATGCCGGCCATTGGGAGGCCATCCAATAGGCCCTAGGGCACGTGGTTATTGGCTAGGTCCTTATGGTAGGACCTAGGTTTTTTCGCCGAAATCCGCGAAAATACCCCCACAAAGCGTGCCCTTTCTAAGCACTCCACGGGCCACTCTCGGTATGCACCCACAGTTTGAACATTCATTTGAGTCATAAATGTGATGTGTTATCCCACATTTGACCAATTTGGGCACGTGGACGCGAGGAAATGACACTTGTGCGTAGGTCCTTATGGTAGGACTTTGAATTTGGGCAGTAGCCATGAGTCCCAGATGCGGTTCAGCGTTGGGGATGCTATATCGGAGCACGTGAACACAACAAGGTCACTTTCAGCGGCGATGCGCCACCACCTGCGGCTCCGCCGCCGCAGAATGACACGCATGATGAGACGTCCGACGAGGACGTCTTGGTACCGCCCCCCCACCCGTTCATGCCGCACCCTGTGACCCGCACTTTTGCAGATGCAATTGGGTCGGTGACTCTAGTGGCACAGGACCCGGAGCCGCCTCGGCGTTTTGGGTACATGCACTTGGGCGGCATCGACGTGCAGGACTCCGACGATGAGGACGGAGTCGTCGACAACCTGGGCGGCGGCACCGCTCAGGGCGGGTCGGTGGTGTCAGCATGCCGTGCGGCACCACCGCCGGGGTTGCCACCATCCCTCCGCACCACCGCCCTACCGCTCTTGGCCGTTTGCATGCTCTTTGCATTCGGCGCCACCGCCGAGCCGCTCACGGGCTCTGCGGTCGGTGGTGTCTCCGTGATCGACCCCGTGGACTTCTTTGACCTTTCATTGACAGCTACGGCCTCTTCAAACGTCGATGGAGGTTTGGGTGCTGCCTCGTTTTGCTCTACGCATGAAATTGTGCAGGGTTCATCGAGCATCGGCGTGGCCACTGCTGACCACGGGATCGGTGGCAGTGTCAACAACGGAGACGGGGCCAAGCAACCCGTCTCCGATGGACGGGTTACGTATTTTGCCCGGATCCGTCTCCGACGGATTTTGCTGAACCCTGGATCCGACCGATCCCGTCTCCGAGGGAGCCTCGATTAGTTCGGCTCCGTCTCTCCCGGAGCCCAAGACATCCCGGACCCGACCGACCCCGTCTCCGAGGGAGCCTCGAATATCCTGGCCCCGTTTCTCTCGGAGTTTGGAATACTCTGGCTCCGACGGGCCAGCCAGCGATATTCACCAACTTGGGTACCCCCGCCGCCACCGAATCGGTAAAAACGCTATGAATAGTGGACCGCGATCTCTTCACTCAGCCAGCGCATTTCTTAGCCATCCACATGGACACGCACCTAGCCCAGACATTTTCTTAAATTTTTTACTTTTCGAACGATGGACCCTGTAAGTCGTGCACAACTTATGGATCAGCTGTCGACACATATGTATCTGATGTGTTGTACTAGTTGTCCCTTAATATTTGAATTGTGGTTGTATATCGATGTACATGAAATATTGAGAGAAGTGATATATTTATGTCACATATCTATAATATCATATGTGATATTTGCAAATGCCAACAATTTTTTCTTAGCTATAAGAAATTGGAGAATCATATCTTAGGCCGGCCAGCCAGCACCAATATTTCTTATTTTGGTCCGTGCCATAACCTTCAAAAACCAGCCAGCGATATTCACCAACTTGGGTACCCCCCCTGAAACGCTGGCTACTTTCTTATCGTCGAGTTTTCTTAAAGGTGAGTGATTACTGTACCTGCAGCCGGTCCTGCCTAGGATCTCTGTGGTTTTTATCTTAGTTTCCTAGATGTGCAGCAGAGCCCCAAGATGGGCTGTATTTCGGGCTTTAGAGCTTAACATAATTGCGCAGGGACTTAACTGGCCTACCTTTTCACCCGGGACCGCCCTGACCAGTATGAGTACAGGCCTCCCACTAGCTCACTGTTTCTACCGAAGCTGAGTAGGCATTTGTTCTATTTTCGACCACCTAGCTTCCGGTCCCCACACTAGGTGGTGTGCTGGATTAGGCACCGTGACCCCCTCAACTGTGTCACCTGCCTCATCCTAGAGTAGTCTGGGTGACCGTCACCCGTAGGTCGAAACCCCTAGACCTGATACTGTATATCGGATGATTTCGTCTCTGTTTATGGGACTCTTCCTTCCGTTCTGATTTCGAAACCCCGAAACAGGGTTTAACTTCCGAAAGTGGATATATTCAGCAACGTTATATATCCAACATCTGTGACCACCAAAAGTGTCACTTGGCATTGTCCTGTGGTAGTCTGAGTGACCGTCACCTGTAGGACGAAACTCACGGAGGACTAGATATTGCACCCTGTACTATAGTCATAGGTTCATACTGCATTTCCTTATGACATTCCTCGATGTATGACAGCTGACCGATCGACCGACCGACCGACCCGTAGACAGTACTCGATACGATAGCCACAATGCACGGGCGTCCCACTTTACACATGTTGCTAACACGTACTGTCCCTTGTTACACCTGTTGGTTTAGCATAAAACTCCTAAGACTTTTAGACTCTCGGATATGTGTAAAAAGCTTATTCCACACCTGCAGTTCTGTTACTACGGATTCATATCGTATATAAAAGATCCTCAACTTTATCGGATGAATGTTTTATATTCTCCATTAGGTTATGGGCCCACCACGCTTCCACTGCACTTCCGATGCCGGAGTACTTAGCTTGGACTTGCTGATTATTATCTGGACTATTCATTCGACCGTCCTGATACTCCAAAACCCTGAAACCAAGGTTTTCTTATCTGTCTATAATAAACTGGCCCTGTATTATTTTCAACACCTACTGTAGCCTCCGATGTTCATATGCAACGAGTTGAAAGAGGGGAAACAGTGTCTCGCGTGTCTTGCGCAAGCCAACCGGAGTCGCAAGTGGATATGGCCAACCTCACATAAGGCATGGATGTGGACGACTAGGCAAAAGTTAGCTTGAGTGAGGGAGATCAAAATGGTCTAGTGCATAGGTTTTTGAAACAATTTTATGTATAAGACAATACGCATATGATTCTGCATAAATCTTGAATATGGCCGCCAAACGTTGGGTCAACAACCCTGCAAAAGTATCCTGAACCTTAAAATGTAGCCCCGAAAATACCTCCATAGTCATGGGGACAGAGACTTTCGGCCCCCCACACTGGGGGGGGGGAAGGGGGGGCACCTCTGCCCTCATCGTCACCCCTCGACCTGCGGTGCCAGGTCATCTTCCGGGTTTCGGGCTTCGGCATCATAAAACACTCAATTATTTTATTATTGCCCTCATCTTACACTGCAGTCATATTCAGCCTGTGCCTCCGTCCGGCTTCAATTCAGTTCGGTAGACAGTATAATCACTATATATTTCCTCCCTTATATATATCGTTATTATCACTTTCTACATTAGGTCATTGGGCTTTCACCACTGGTCGGTGGCTGCTCGTTGAATCTTAATAGATAGTATGAAACACATATAGGGTAGAATATTCTATATATCCGTGTTTTAATACTATCGCTGTACGCATAAATATGAGGCTCAAACGGTGAAAATATGTCTGTAAAAGATATCACATATGAGAGTCTGAGAGTCTAAGTAGCTTATGCTACGTGCGCTGTGTAAGTCTGTACGAGTACGGCTATGGTGATGCTCGAGTACTCTAACGCACGTGGCTCGCAGTCACTATCGCTGTGACTCGCGGTCTCTGTCGCTATGACTCGCGGTCTCGAGCCGAATAATAATGCAGTCATCTGTCACATGCATCGAGGATTGTCATACAGGGGGCAGTACGGTATATCTAGTCCCCCGTGACACCACCACATTCTGTGGATGTGTGTGGCAGTGGCATGGTAATGTAAGACAAGCAAATATCATAATACTCGAAGAACGGAGCAAGCATATATCAGGCATTTGCATTGGCAAGAACTGGTCCTATTGGTGCCTCCGGGTCTTTAGAAATAGACATCATGCTCGCAGAGGCCCACCTTCCCTCGCCTCGGGTCACCCTATCAAGTTCTGCCGCTGCAGTGATGCTAGGACAATCTCATCCTGTCGTTGCTGTTGTTGTTGTTGTTGCTGCTGGGCATGTAGCTGCTGTGCTTCAGCTGCTCGTAGCTTCTCAACCAGCTTAACACGCCGGTCCTTAATATCCAATAGGCGGGCAGTGAACTTGTCAATAATGGGAACCCCGTGTTTGGTGATAGGGAGGGCTTTTGTGAAAATGTCAGACTGATTGTCATCAGTCGGAATCCAGACCGGTGTAAACTTCCTGAGGGGCCCCTGACACCAGTTCCTAACCGCGTGGTACCGAACCGCAATGTGTTTGAGCTTAGAAGAGAGTGCCCGCTGAGTGACTAGAGTCTGAACTGCTGAGTTGTCTACATTGATGGTGATGAGCTCATCCGAGGGAAAGAACTCTGTCAGTGTGTTATAGATGGCCAGGGCGGAGGTGCATGCCTCTGACATGGCAACATACTCTGCCTCTGTAGAGTGAAGGGCAGTGCATGACTTCTGCTTCTTTGACCACCAGTCAATGAGCATACCGTATAAGTAGAGACAGTAGCCGGAAACTGAGTTCCGTGTGGCAGTGTCTCCTGCATGGTCTGAGTCACAAAATGCGGTGAGCTGGGGTGCTGCAGAGTCAATAGCCATAGCAAGTGTGTAGTCCCAGGTGGAATAGGCATAGTGTAGAATCCGTTTGGCAGCGGTGAGGGCTTCAACTGTGGGCTGGTGGCAGAACTGAGCCAGATATGTGACGTGGTAATATATGTCGGGTCTGACTGTTCTGGCTAACCAGAGCAGAGAGTAGATCAAGGATCTGAGGGGTGTCTCAATGGACCTGTCAATGGTATCAGGTGAGGGAATGGGGAGGGAGAGACCCTCTGTCATCGGTGATCGAGGTGGCTGCTTATCCGTGGCTATGCTGAACTTAGCACACAGATCTGTGATGCTCCGCTCGTGTGAAAGCTCAATCCTGGTCGGGTATGACTCTCCTATAGGAAGTGTCTCAGTCTGAACATCAACTCTGAGCTGGAGAAACTGGTTGAGGACACCAGAGTAGGTGGCATGGAATGTGGACATGATGTCAGTGTGAAAGCGGGCTCTGGACAGCTCATCGGCACAAGCCACAATGAAGTCATCAACGTAGATGAGGACTATGAAGAGCTGAGTGTCAATCCAGCCGATGTACAGGCACTCGTCATATGTGGACCTGCTGAGTGAAGGGTAGCGGTCTGTCATGAATATGTGTGCGGTCTCTGACCAAAGTCTGCCCGAGGTCCGATGTCCGTAGAGTGCCTTCTTCATATGGGCACCTACATATCCTAGGGGATGGATGTACCCCTTCGGAAACCTGACATAGTACCGCTCATCCTCAGGTATTAGAGCCTGGAGGAAAGCCTGAGAGACATCATAGTGGTACAGTAATCACTCACCGTTAAGGAAACTCGACGTTAAGGAAACAGCCAGCGTTTTTCCAAACTCCGTCATATTTAATACATTACCCCCATATTTAAAAACTCTATGAAAAAATACGCTGGCGTGAGTTTCCTGTTTTCTTAAAGGCGAGTGATTACTGTATGGCATGAGTCTGTGTTTCAGGCAGAGCGCTAGTAGGAGTCTGAAGGTGGTGAGCTGAGGTGTAGGGGCAAAGGTCTCCGCCTCCTCATAGAAGGTGCGGTCCATGTCTCCTCTGGTGGTGCATCTGGCCTTGAACTTGTCAAGGGAGCCGTCTGTCAGCTTCTTGAGCTTAAAGACAAACTTACTGGGGAGGACGGTGGAGCCTGGAGGGAAGGCGGTGACTGGATCGGCCCTGTCTGGCTGAAGTATGCCGTCAATTTCTGACTGAATGGCTTTGTGCCACTGTCTCCAATTAGGGCTGAGCCGAGCCTGTCTGTATGTGGCAGGGTCTGGCTCGTCCATGAAGGCATCACTCGGGAAGTCTGCGGGGTCCGAGTCTGCATCCCTGAGGGCAAGGAGCATGGCCTTCTGGTCTGGGGAGATGATGACAGCATCGGTGTCTGCATACTGGGTGGAGTGTGAGTCAGCAGAGTCGAAGTACACCTGGTATCTGTGCTGGACCTGAGGCTTATGGTCTACAGACACGATGACTGCAGGGTGATACTTCTGTCGGTCAGCTGGCTTAGCCGAGCACATAGCAAAACACGGGTAAAAGACATTAGGTGCCCCATGTTTGTGTCTGTGCTTGAGAAAGCTGATGAGAGTGGCATAGTGGCTCTTGGCCAGCTGAAGATAGTGTATGAGCTTTACCCAGACTGGATGTCTGAGTTTATTTAGCACACTGGACCTTGACATAGGCAAAGGTCTCTGACTCGTGGGTGCTGCATGCAAGCTCGAGGATGTCGGGGGAGGAGAGGGCTGTGGGGCGTCGGATGGGGTACAGCTTCTTTGTGAAGATAGCTGTGGAGGCGGGATCAACCAGAGTGTTGTGTGTGTTGGCAAGTGTCTTAGCCATGAGAGCAGGGTCAGTGACAAACGTAGGCCTAGAGAGAGCCTTGAGTTTTCCTTTCACTGTGTCAAGGCATAGATAGTTGCCAGGTGTGAGATTCCCGACATAGCGGTAGGGCTTGCTCTTAGGTTGTAGCTTAGCCGAAGTGTCAGCTTTAGCTCCTGCCTTAGAGCGCTGTGCGGGGTCCTGCCAGACATTGCACTCGGACCAGAAGGGCCGGAGCTCAGTGTAGTCGAAGTGACGGCCGGTGTATCTGAGGTGAGGCGTGTCCATTCCAATGTGCCTGTTAGGCATAACATTGAGGACTGTGTTAATGGCATGGAGTGCAGCAAGAGGCCATGTGTACAGCGGGGCATCATATGTGCGCATGGTGCTGTTCATGATCTTCTGCATGTCTCTCCAGAGCACCTCAATCTGAGCCTGGAACTCGTGCATGTATGGCGGACCGGTCGCATGACGCATGCGGTACTGTCGGAGGAGTGTCTTCATCTCCTCCGATGTGTACTCTGTGGCACAGTCTGTGTGGAATGTGATGGTCTCTGGTGTAAAGCCGTGGGACTGAATGTCATCAAGGACAGTCTGGAGGTGGAAGTGTTGGCCTTCCTTAGAAGGTGAGGCATACCCGAAGGCCTTTTTAGTGACGGGGCACTTAAAGGCACTGATGAAGACTGACTCGTCGTAGCCAGGGGGTTTGCATGGGCCCCAAATGTCAGCAAATATGTGCTGAAATGGCTTGGACTGTTCCCATTTGACAGGCCGGTGGCTGGCTGGCAAAGCCGGAGGTGGTCTGCGGTTGGCTCTGTCAAATACATTAAAGGGTCCTGGGCGCTTGGCATTCCAGGTGTTGCAATGAGCACACCCGTAGCCTGACAGGATAGTCCTGAGTGTCTTCATGGAGAGGTGTCGTCTGGGCACTGCAAACTGAAGCCCCTGTGAGAAGAGGTGAGCAATGTACTGGTGTGAGTAGTGGCCCAGACAGGCATGGAGGTACTGATGAGGGTCAATCCTGGGGACTGTGGTGGCATCCTTGAAAAGGATGATGGTGTCGAACGGGGCCCCCTGGATGAAGACACGGTCAGCACCGCCCTCCTCTCCTGCATCTGTGAGGTCCTGGGGGGAGTAGGTACCAGCTCGAGGGCGGGAGAAGAAGCCGGGTGTGCCTGCTGGGATGGTGGCTATCTCCTGAAAGTGATAGGTGAGTGGCCACCAGGCTGCAGATGGTGACTTCCGAAGACACACCGTGTATGAGGTGTTATTAGGGTCTAACCAGAAGTCCTCTAGCATCTTCATCAACATCCTTTGGATGATGGAGTTGATGAAGGGCGGGTTGGCCCAGAAAGAGCGCCCGCACCAGACATGATCCTCAGCAGGGTCCTCGAGGGAGTAGTAGTGCTGGCACTGTGTGTTACCCCGTGGGTAGGGGATGCCGTCCGTGTAGAGGTCTGTGTCACAATAGCCATGTGGACTGTGCTGAGCAAACTCTCTGTAGGCGGACCTAGCAACCATCCAGTCGACTGTGCCCTTCTCTGCAAGCTCCGAAGGGGCAGGCTGCAGGAGGGGTCTCCTCTGTGCTATGGAGTGGGCAGATGGGGTGGCTCGCCAGCTGCTGGGGTGTACAACATAGTCTCTGCCAGTGTCATAGAGGTCAAAGAGAGAAGCACCGTGGTGCCATGTGAGGTCGATGAAGTCAGGGGAGCGGGCCCCGTGTCTGAGCATCTGGCGGACTGAGAGGAGGTTTGGGGCATTTGGATCATAGAAGGCTTGGAGAAAGGGGAGTGTGATCCAAGTGCCGTCGGTGTACTGGAAATCAATGGAGGCTGTGCCGACACTGTGAGGCTTGTAATGCTGATCCGAGGCGGTGGTCATGCTGGAGGTGCACGGGGACAACTCAGTGAAGAGCTCTGTGCCAGGAGGCACGACGTACCTGCTGAGACACCCATAGTAGGGGGGTCTGATTTCGATGAGAATAAGAGTAGCGAACTATTAGGGAAATTAGTGAGTGGATGTGACATTGCCTGAGCGAACAGTTGGGGAAAATAATATGTGAGCTCAGAGGAGAGAATAAAGAGAGGTAACAGAGTTGGTCTCTTAGACTTGGACAGCAAATGATATAACTCTTGCTGTCTGGGTTTATGTTAAATAGTATATCTGAATATATGATATGATTCCTCAAGATAATAGAGGATAATAGTTTACTCCTGGGAATTCCCCTGGGACAATTTGGTATCTTAGGCGTGTGAGCGTCTTTTTAGCTCGCTCTCGCTCGCTTTGCGTGCTTGCATGCGCACTTTGGACCTGTGGCGAACTGCTTTCAGCTTCCGTTGCGACGTTCTGATATGTTTTTGGTGTGCATTCCGGTTGTTCTGGCGGCTTGACGGGTTAGCGTCCTAGAGGCGGGACCGTTTTTGTCGTTGGTTATACCGGTTTCACTCGTTTTTGGCCTATTTTGGCTCACTTCCGTGTGCATCCTGATAAGTGAACTCTACGGCACATATTGGGGGGGAGGTATGATGGCTTACAACAACTTTTGTGCGATTTTTATGAGTTATTTACAATTGTTTTAGTCTTCATCAACTCATAGTATGGCCTCAAACAGCTTATTTCTTCAAAATATGTGCGGATTCACTCCCTTTTTAGAGCTTAAAAAGAGTTGATGCACCTCCTCAACTTCGATAACTGGGCTTCTGGATGGTTGTGAAAAGTTATTTTACTTATTTTGGATATATTTTACCAAACTTTACCAGTCCTCATCAATTCTTGGAGCTTTGAGACCTTTTTGAGCCTTTTTGGGAGCTGCATTCACTCCTTTTTGGTCCATCAACCCTGAGTTTTAAGAGTGGATCAAGCTTCTAGACTTCAATATGGAACTTTTGAACGATATTATTATTTTATTCTACTCAGTATGGATATTATTTACCGTTCTCAACAGTTCTTGAAGGTCTACAGCCCTTTGGTGCCCTTTTTGGCTGATGCATGCACCTTTTTCAGCCCCAAAATAGCCCTTTTTGACTGAAAATGGACTTTTCAGACTGCCAAATACTTATTCTGGACAGTACACACGGTTTATCTTTCAAATATGGACCTTACTGAAAAGTTTTTATCAGTGTATGGAGTTATGGGACCTTCTGGGAGCTATTTGGATACTTTTGGCTGCAGCATGCACTCTCCATCCACACCTAGCACTTGAAAACTGTGTCGCGGAGCCCTGGCGAATTTTCTAGAAATGGACAGAAGTGAAGTAAGGACTACGTTGACAACATAAAAAGTACTTCTTCAACTCTGTTTTCACTTCCAATAGTGTTACAAGCAACCTCAGCAGCTGGCAGCAAGTGTGCTTTCGACTGCTGAACATACATCCACTTCCAGCCCCCTTAACACTGTGGGCTATTTTTAGTAACCTACCAGCATATGGCCATACCCTTTGGTATTGGTGACACGTACAGACGACAGTGGTGGAAGCAGGGCTTTGACAAGTGGGTCTACCCTCCTGGACCTCTTCAGCAACCTGGTATTCCATTTGGCGGCTTCCCTCCTTCACCTTCAGTGTCCCCCACTACGTCGGACGACGAAGAGGACCCGTTCACACTTCCTGAAGGTTTCCAGCCCCTACTGTTACCTCAACCTCCACAACAGAACTAGCCTGCCTATTTCCAGATATGCAGCCGCCCTACGACCCATACGCCGTACCCCCGTCTCCATTCACCTTTCCACCCTCACTTGCTGCTGGCTCCTTTCCACCCTCCACCACCGGACCTGCAGCACTCATGGCCCCAGGACAGCCCAGTCCCCTGCCATATCAACCACCTCAGGTCCCCCTCGCAGACCCCCGCCTTACTCCACTCAGCCCTTACCCACAGCCACATCCCTCAGGAACCGTCCCGGTGTACCACACCCCAGCAGCAGTTCCTGGACCGGTCCCCGCTGTACCATGGACCTGGTCTGGGGGTTTCCCCTTCGGGGGGGTTCCCTCCCCTTACGCCCCTGCACTTCACTCCCCGGCTCAGACGCTGCCAGGGACTGCTAGGAGTGCTGAGGAGGCGGCACGCTGGCTGGCGTATCGTCGGCAGGAAGAGGCGGCGGTGCTGGCTGCGTCAGGCTTGCAGGTGGGAGCTCAGGCCACCTATGGTGCTGGAGGGGTGCTCGCAGAGCGCCCCGGCACGGGCTACCCAGCAGGGGCCTTTCGTACCACTGGAGGGGTGCACGCAGAGCACCCCGGTGAGGGCTTCCCTGCAGGGGCCCACGCGACGAACGCTGGAGGGGTACAGGAGGATGAGCCGGAAGAGGAGCCTGTCGCAGACAATCCCTGCCCTCACGATGAGTACCTGAGAGCAGGGGGCTACAGTGACGTAGACCCCGACAACCCATTTGGCCGTAGTGCTGGCGAGGAGTCTGCGTATGAGTACGAGGCGGACCCCAACGACTACGACGAGTATCTGCGGGCGGGGGGCCACAGTGACGTGGACCCCAACGATCCGTACGGGGAAGGGCAGCGCTGGGACGAGGTAGATGACGACGAGGAGGAGCAGGAGGAGCTGGTCGTCTCCATCACTGCGTCAGCCTCAGCGCAGCGCGTTGTCACTGTTGGCGTGGACGAGACGTCCGCAGCACCGCCACAACCGCCTGAAGTGTTCGTCTCGAACAACGCAGGGCGTCGGCGGTCTCGTCGTTCGTCGGGACCGGGGAGCTGGGACGAGCGCAACCTACCTTTCCGCGAGGAGTCCGACTCCAATTCTGGCGGGGGCTCTTCGTCCGCCTCGCAGACGTCCTCGTCGAGGTCATCAAAATCCTCGAGGTCGTCTAAGTCGGGCAGGAGCGGGCAGAGTGACGGACTTAGTGACCGTGCCCGCAAGCATCGCGACGCCAAGGAGAGGAAGCGGAGGCTGCGGCGTCGAGAGCGTGACGAAGGGCGGACCCTTACCCCTGCAGCCCTAGCGGCCACCTTCAGGGAGTGCCTGAAGGAGTTCCACAGCCAAGGGGGGGGCACACGGTCCGCTCCTGCAGACCCCACAGCTGAGACCGCCAGTGCAGACCCCCAGGCCGGGGTTAATTCAGTCGCTGGAGGGGTGCCCGCGGAGCACTCCGGCGCGGATCCTCCAACGGGGGTCATTTCAGACGCTGGAGGGGTGCACGCAGAGCACCCCGGCGCAGACCCCCCAGCGGGGATCGCTTCGGTTGATCCGCAGCTGGCGGAGGGCGGGGGAGATTCACCCGCAGCGAGCTGGTGTTGCCCCCCTGACCGCGGTGGTGGCCCCCGATGTGGGGGTGCAAACTGGGCAGCCCGGCGGCAGAGGAGGAGCTGGAGTCAGCAACGAGGACGTGACCCTGCAGCAGACGGCGGGCAAGGGCAGCGCCACACGAGAGCGCGAGACCGTTGGCTCCCGCCAACTGGCCCGGCTACGAAGGCAGTCCCTGGAGACGGTGGTGGTTCTCGGGTCTGGTGAAGGAACCCCTGCTGACCACACCCCAGGCACTGACTCGGCAGCTGCCGTTCGACATGTGAACTTCCGTGAGGCGAACGGGACCCCTGATGGTCCTGGTGGAGTGACGCCTGGCGGGCCCTCAGCGGAGCTGCCTCCCCCTGCACATGACCCTGCTGTACCAGCACTTGGAGGTGGCGATGGGGGATGTGCACCACCTGGACCTCCGACAGCTGCTCCCTTGCCACCCGCGGTGCCACTCCCAATGCCCAGTGGGCCACCGCCACCTCCTCCTCCTCCTCCACCTGGTAGCACGCTTGCGTTACCAGCACCAGAGCATGATGGTGGAGGTCGTGATGGGTCACCAGGGAGACCTCCCCCTCCCCCTCCGTCTGGTCGAGGTGGGCATCGAGGGCGGGCCCTACTGGCCACACGAGATGGCCACACTCTGTGGGTACCGCAGCCTTGGGGGGACACTGGATACCTCGGACTCGGAATGCCGACGGCTACGGTCAGATCGGCTGCAGATGGTGGCCTTGACCTCTTCTACAAGGCTATCCTCTTGCTGGGGGTATCACTGAGGGAGTACCTTGACATGGGGGGCACTGTGGCACAGCCGCCAGTCATGCTGATGACCCCGGAGATGGAGACGCATGCGTGGGTGGTGGACCGGGGCGTGGTGGACGCGGCCCTTCTGGCATACCGCAGTAGGCCTGCGGGCTCAGGACACCCCCGCCCGGAATGGAAGCACGTCTCCAGTACCCCTGAGTCCGAGATGCACCTCCTGGATCCCGACTGTCTTACAGCATGGGCCGAGGTGGAGCAGTCGGAGTGGTATCGGCAGCTGCAGTCACGGTCAACTCCTACGCCGACTCCAACCCCGCCTCCATCTGATGGTCGAGCCCATTTTCTAGCTCTGACGGCAGCCCCCACCTCTGTGCATCATCCGACGACCCCCGCGCCTGCGACGGCTCCGACTAACCTTGGTTCACGTCACCCTCGACCTCATCTTTCACCTAACGCAGCAACCTTTACCCCTGCAGCTACTTCATCGTCCACCGCGGGAGAGCCCAGCAGCCGTGACCTCATCGGCGAGCAGAAGGTGGAGGACGCGCTGCTGAAGCTCGTGAACAAGCTGCCGAAGTTCCCTGCAGAAGGGGATTTGTCCGAAGACGACAAGGTCAACCAGCTGGAGGCCTTCTCTCGAAAGGTCCAGAACTTACTGGACAACAAGCTGGTGATGAGGGCGTGCCGCCAAGCTAGCTGCACCGGTGAGGGATACATTACCTCCGTCCCTGACATCATGTGGATTGTGGCGGAGGAGTGTTTGCGAGGTGAGCAGCGGGAGTTTGTGGAGAAGGCCGCGGGAGGTGTCGGCACGTCAGCGGGGTGGATACAACGGTACGCTGACGCTGACATATTCTTCGGGGACCTGGCCCTCAGCCTGCTGGCCATCGAGAAGCTGCAGAAGCTGCGTGATGGACTCACCCGAAGACAGTCGAGTAAGGAGACGGCCAACGCTTACCACTCGCGACTGTCTGCGCGACAGCGCACCGTGAACTTCCTGGCCAAGGTAGTGCCTGGTTGTGTGCCCGTCTCCGACGAGGATTTCGGCCACCACTTCTGGCGGGGGTTGGTGCACCACAGCAAGGTGGGGCTGGAAATGAGGAGGGTGAACCTGGACCTCAATGATCCAGGGGAGTGGGAGGATCGGGCACGTGCTGAAGGGCACAGCCGAGGCGTTACCTCGGCTGTTCTCAAGGTGCTCGAGTTCGCCAGTGACATCGAGGCGAGCAAGGCATCCAAGGCGGCGGACGCAGCCAGCAGAAGAGCCCCAGCACCTTCTGCACCTTTCTGGCAGCAACGTCGAGGACGTGCCCTGAATGCACTGACGGAGTCTGAGCTCGATCTGGCCGCGGCATCCACACCTCCTCCTCCACCTGGACTGCCCCTTCCTGGTGCTCCACCTGGCCTCCCGGCTCCAGAGACACGGGAGTGCTACGCGTGTGGAAGGCGTGGACATCTGGTGCGGGATTGCAAGGACGCGGCCAAGCTGGCTGCGTGGAAGGCGAACGCTCCTAAAAGGTTGTCTCGAGACAGGCGGCAGGTGGCCGCTATGTTCTTCGCCATGGCACACGACGAGGACATCTCGTGGGCACCGGCGGAGCTGCGGGGAGAAGTGGAGGCCCTTGCAGCCGCAGACGTCAACGCTGTTCTAGAGTTGGCGGCTCTCACTGATTGTACGGATCTGGTGGAGGGCATCATTGAGGCGCAGCGGGCGTCCCCGGCAGCCGGCGAGTTGCCGGCCGACTCGGATCGGCAATAGGGTCTGAGGACCCTTTCGGCTGAGGGGCCAGAAAGTGACACTGGACGTCGCTCTCTTGCCGAAGCCCCTCAACCGGCTCCCGCAGCGGCGGGGGTAACCCCCATCATCGACGACCCCATGCCTGAGCACTACTCCGTACTAGAACCCTGGGCCTACGAGGGTATCTACAGGCCCTGCTTGGCCGCAGTGTCTGACCGTTTGAATGCTTGGCACTTCAGGCGGCCAGTGGGGGCGCTTTCCATGGAAGTGTTGATGATGCGACTGCGCAAAAGCCTGAAGCGCAAGTCGACGACGGGGATCCGTACTGCACTGGAACGGATGCAACAAGGTCGTGGCATGAGGTCGTCTGCCGCGCCAGCTCGGAGGTACAAGAGACGGTGCGAGCTGGACAACTTCAGGAATGAGGTGGACCTGATGTGCCTGCAGAAGCAAGCCCCGGCCCACCACACTCCGTTGGGCACGCTGCCACTGCCGACGCGGCAACAGCGCATGGTCGAGCACGTGTCGGCACTGTTGCAGGGCCCTTCGAGGTCACGTGGGATGTGCAACGACTCCCAGCAGGTTCGGGCACTGGACCTGGCGGAGACACGGGCCCACGATCTATCCCTTGCGTGGGACGAGATGACTTCGGCGGAGCAGGCTGACGCCCTGCAGCAGGATGCCCCGATAGGGCACCGCGCGTGGGAAGCGGAGGGCCTTCTGCGCTGGCGCGGCCGACAGCGTGGGATGCCGGCGGAGGAATCGCTGGCCGTCATGGACTCGCCCCCTACCCTTGGGCTACGGGGGATGTTGGTGGAAACTCCGTGGGAGTGCCCGCGGCTTCTGTTTCGGCCACGGGGACCATCCCTGGCACAGGGGGGGACATCCCCGGGATGCCGGATGCATGGTGCAGCTTGTACAGGGTGCACCAGTACCGTGAGAGGCAGTCGGCGGTGACTCCTGCAGAGGTGAGAGCGGATCTCTTTGGCGAGCAGCCGGAGCAGCAGCCAATTGAGGTTACACCGCCCGATGCCGTGACTCCTGACGAAGTACTGGAGGGTGGACCAGTGAGCGAGTCTCCGGAGCAC
>LGRX02010548.1:0-20825 GCA_001247695.2 Cymbomonas tetramitiformis
TGTGCCAGGGGGCACGATAGACTGCCAATTACCCCCACGGAAGGGGGATCCGATTCAGATTACCGGCATATTGGGAGAAATATTGATAGGGAATCTGAGATCGTGGATGAAGAATGCAAAATCAGTAAATGTTATCTCTCTGGCAGAATCGTGAACGATAGAAATATTATTAGGAACGATTATGACAGAATCAACGGTGTTGGTACAATACCGTGACAGATGACGATAGAGATGACATTTATGGCGGCGCAGGTTGGGGAAAAACAGGGATTCCTGTGACGAGAGAAACTAGCCGAACAGTCTGTGCTATATAGTGATGAAACACGATGGGCTATCAAACATTGGAGTCCCACCCGGTCTCGCTGTTCAATCTGGGGTGCCTCCTGTCGGACATCCTTCGGGCATTGCTGTGCAACCTGGGACGCCCTGTGTCGGACTTACTCCCGGTGTGGCTGTTCATTCTGGGATTCCGCAGATCAGCGCGGCTGCAGCGGGAACTTCTGCAGGAGGTCATGGACATTCCCTTCATTCAGGACCGCAGCTGCTGTGGGCTGCTGCAGCTGGGGCAGCACGGATGCTAGCTGCTGAGGCAGCGCCTGCGTCGGCAGCGGGGGCAGCGCTTGCATCGGCAGCGGGGTCAGCGCCAGCGTGGGCCGCTCGTAGGGCAGCGCCGGTGCTAGCTGCTGAGGTAGCGCCTGCGTCGGCAGCGTCGAACGCGGAGGCAGCGCCTGCCGAGGCCGCTCGTGGAGCAGCAGGGGCAGCGCTTGCGTCGGCTGTTGCAGGTCCGCGCTGCTGCTAGGGCAGCTCGCTGCCGTGGGCGGCCGCAGCTCAGCGCCGCGGCTCAGCGCTGCGGCTCAGCGCCGCTGCTGGGGCAGCTCGCTGCCGTGGGCGGTCGCCGCTCAGCGCCGCTGCTGGGGCAACTTGCTGCCGTGGGCGGTCGCAGCTCAACGCCGCTGCTGTTGGGACAGCTCACTGCCGTGGACAGTTGCAGGTCCGTGCCGTTGAACTCGCTATTACCTGCTGCCCATTCCCCCCCCCTTTTGCAGGCTGCTGAGTCAGCACTGACCTGTTGGGTTGCTGGGGCAGCAAGTCCGCGGGCAGCCTCAGCAGTACGCAACTTAGTCGCAGCAGCTATTGTTATCCGAGCCGGAACAGGCTGTTGCTTCTGACGCTCAGCTCGTTCGGCTTCTCGGATCTGTTGGTCACGATCTTGCTGCCATAAGAGTTGAACCTGGAGTCGAAGGTCCTTGCACCTGCTGTGCTTCGCGCATGCGCACCCAACCAGGTCTACCGGTTCGCACGCCGTGCATGCGTACTCCACCAGCTCGTTGTTACCTTGCGCCACTCGTGCACACTCCGCCAGCTTGCAACAGCTGTCCGCCTGCTCCGGTATTGTGGCACATAGTGTGCACCCTGCCAGCTCACAACAGCTGTCTGCCCGCGCCGATACTGCTGCACGTTGTACGCTCCCCACCAGCTCCGCTAGCTCGCAGCTGCCTTGTGCCGTTGCAACACAAGCGCACTTGATCATAGCGCACCGGCTGCCTTGCCGCAGCTGCTCCGCACTTGCGCACTCCACCAGCTCCTCCAACTTGCAGCTGCCATGCGCCGTTGCAACACACTCGCTCTCCACCTCGAAGTCGGCCCGCTCGCACGCCATGCATGCACACTCAGCTATCGCGCTGGGTGACACGTGCTGGACTGCTTGTGGAACAACACTCGCACTTGCGCCGTGGGCTGCTGAGTCTTTAGCCATTGCACTGAACAGCTCACGTGTTGTGGCCCACTGAGGTAGCTCTGTGCCGTTGTTGTTGCGAGGACAGCCTTGCACTAGCGCCGTGGACTGCTGCGGCAACTGGGCACTGTTGCTGCCGGGACAGCCTTGCTCTTGTGTCGTGGGCTGTTGTGGCAGCTGGGAGCTGCTGCTGCTGGGGTAGCCTTGCACTGGCGCTAAGGGCTGCTGAGGCAGCTGGGCACTGCTGCTACTGGGGCAGCCTTGCGCTTGCGCCATGGGCTGCTGAGGCAACTGGGTGACGCTGCAGCTGGGGCAGCCTTGCATTTGCGCCGTGGGCTGCTGCACCTCAACTCTGCAGCTATCAGCCGTGCAGCTTTGGCGCACCTCGCCGAGCTGTGGGGGCTGCACTTTAGCTATGGATGCTCTTCGGCCATGCATTCCGGCCGGCTTATCATCGGCAGGTATCATGCGGCTGCGATTATATACACATGGGAGTGCGCACCCGTGGCAGCAATGTGTATGCACACGTACGCACGCGCACCCTATCATTGCCGATGATGCTGGCGACGAAGATTCTCCATAAGTGCCGATACACATAGCCTCATCATGAGGATGCGCAGCCACGTCGTATAATGCTTCAACCACACTCAGCCGCAGCTCAGCGCCTCTACTCGGGCAGCTCGTTGCCGCTGCCGTGGGCGGCCGCAGCTCAGCGCTGCTGCTGGTGCAGTTCGTTGCTGACGTTGAGTCACGATCATCAGAAGAAAACGGTGTACAACCTGATGATAATTGCCCGGTACGCATCGCCGACGATGATCTTCCGGCACCATGCGCCACCGGCGCCGGAATTTCTGCCCGCGCACACCGTGACGACAATCCATTCCGCACCGCCAACAATGGCGCTCCAACGTGCGCTTTCGTCGGCGGAAGTCCCGCCAACGTGTGCGGCATGTGCACGCTGTCCTCAAGTATTGCACATCTACTCATGGTGCACCCTCATATATATGTGCGTGTGTGTACGCACGCACGGCCGGCGTATCATCGGCAGTCATCATGCAGCTGCACACATATACACATGGGAGTGCGCACCCTTGGCAGCAATATTTATGCACTCGTACCCACGCGCACTCTGTCACCGTGTGCTCACACTGGAGGGTAGTACAATTCGTACCATCATCTCGCGCTGCTGGCAAGGCCGTCAATGATGACCGAACTCCGGTGTGTGTGAGCACACACAGGCCGATGATGCACCGATCATATATACGGCCGTCGACAGTATAATGATATGATGTGCTATTATTATCGGTCGCAACATCATCACGCGCTGCTAGCAAGACCGTCGATGCCCGAACTCCAGAGTGTGTGTGCACACACAGGCCGATGATGCACCGATCATATATACGGCCGTCGACAGTATAATAATATGATGTGCCATTATTATCGGTTGCAGCAGCATCACGTGCTGCTAGCAAGGCCGTCGATGGCCGAACTCTAGTGTGTGTGTGCACACACAAGCCGATGATGCACCGATAATATATACGGCCGTCGACATTATAATGATATTCTGCTGATGATATACAATACTCGCGACACACGCACCTGCCGATGATGCACCGATCAGGTATGTGTGTATGTGTGTGCATGCCACTTTCCAGCATAATGAGCGACGGCGACCACACTGTTGATGAAGTATTATACCCAATTTCATCACTGCCGACGATTAATTGCTGCTGCTCAAAATGAACGCGAGCTCGCCGCTGCCGCAACCGCTGAGACATTGCAAGAAGCCGTTTGAACTTTGCGATCAAGGATTGCGATCGCACCGAAAAGTCAGAAACACGAAGAGCATATGATGCTGATGCTGGTGCAGCAGCTGCGCAATATTCGGTTGTGCAATAACCATCTGCACCGTCGGTTATGTGATGATTACCATCAGTTGCACCATCTCTATGCAAGGCAACATCGCCATGGGCAAGCTCGCGCATTGATGACGATATTGTAATACATGCTGAAGACGGAGTTTGTAGTCCTGCGGCTGCTGAACATTCTGGATGAGAAGTTGGTGACGATTATGCGAGTGTATGCACTTCGGATATAGCGCACACAGATGCGACTGAAGGAGACAAAATTCCGGGGACATCACCATGATCAGAAATGCAACCAACTGCGACGTTATCGGCTGAATCATCCGGGTCGGGATAGCACAAAGCTGATGCTGAATCGTCAATATCCAAGGTGGTATCATGATACGGATGCAATGACGATATATACTGTGCAGCCGGCAACGATTCACCACGACACATTATATCTGAAACCGGAGGCGGCTCTGGAGGTGGTGGATCAGCATGATTATCAGTGAATGCATCAACATGTCGATCATCACCGATCGCTTCTCCCCCCCCTCAAACTGAACGAGAGCTCGCGGTCGTAACCGCTGAGATATCGCAAATAGCCGCTCGGCCTCTGCTGAGCTGCTATCACCGATCGGCAGCGCCTGCTGCTGTCGCAACTGCCCGCGGTGATCCACATCTACAGCTGCATCAGAGGAGTACGAGCACTGCAATGATGCAGATGGCCCGTCATCGCGCGAAGACAAACACTGAAATGCCAACACATCAGAACCGCCATCACTCAGCGGCGATACATGTTGTCGCTGATGCCGCCGTTGGCACCGTCGCTTGGCTATAAGTTGCTGACGCCGACGCTTGGCGGTCAACCACCGCGCGTATCCAGCCATCAACTCATCCATTCGCTGCTGGTCGTATACATCAGCACACGCTGCTGGCACGCCCAATACCTGAGCGCCCGCGCACGGTGGTTGCGCATGCACACACGCATGCGGCAGTTGCGACGCACCTTTCATTGGCGTAAACACTTGCTGCGGATGCACATACATCGTCGCACCCATTCCAGCAACTGCTACTTGCGGCGACCGTATGTCGCCATGCGCATGCAACAGCATGGCGTACGATCGAGAGTACATCCACACCAGACAATGCCCGTGGACAAGTACTGGAGGACACGCCGCCACATTTGTCATACCAGCAGTCCGCGCAGCCCAGTCGACGGATGCACAATGATGTTGTAGCGCGGGTAACAGCGGCGAATCATAGTCGTGCATGCCAGTCCACGAACACTCGTAAGAGAGGATCCGCGTAATGCTGTCCAAGTCCTGCGGCGGCAAAAAGGCTTGTCCCACATAATGATGTGCAAACGCAGCATGAGCCATGCGCGACGCATGAACTGCCAACGAACTGCTGATCATACCACGCTGGACATACGACGCAAGCCGCGAAGCATGATGCGAGTAAGACCCCTTCGCAGGGATTTCCAGAAAAACTCCCGGTAAAAAATTCATCGCTAATCCCCACGATTACTGAAAATTCACCCGCCAAGAAGAAGATCTCGGACGAGCTCAGCGATTCAAAGATCAGACTGAAATACAAAACGTCGCGTTTTCCGCCAAACACGCAATTAAGCGCGCGCTAACGGTACGACGTAAAATTGCTTGCCACGAACGCAGAAAAACACGCGATTTCCTACGTCTCGTAGAATACAGACGTTGTAGAACGTAGCGCCAGCGAGAGCCGCAAAGTCGCAATCACGCTGATACCAGTTGTTCGGGGGTGCTCTCTCAGAGCTTCTAACAAAGTCTACTTACACAATGTAGGAAGGGAACCTAGTTCAGCAGTCCTACAAGGAGATGTATAGCTGTAAGCATGATACATATATGTTGTTCGGTTGTGAGGACTGAACCAGTCTCACAAGGGTGCAAGTAACACTTGCAGAGAATATGGTCCTGGGACCATAGGGTAATATTGGAATCGGATCTTTTAAATTACTCTTTGGTCAAGTTGCCTAACAGCCACAGAGGTGGCTGCCAATGTACGACAATTTTAAACTCAACCCCGAGAGCTTGCACAGCTCTCTACTTAAGGTAACTCGTCCTTACCATGCCACTTCATGTGTTCAGTCATTTGCTGACTGCAACAACCAATCAGCTGGGATCTGTCATCAGTACTTAAATGTTTCTGATTGTCACCTCCCAAGTCTCTCATTTGAATACTCACAGATCTGCTGATGTGACTGTATAACTGAGGTCCTCCTCGATTCCCTCCAGTTATGTTCGACTGATCGAATCCTAAATGGTATCCCACCAATTCTCTCAAGTCTGATCTGCTGTAGGTGCAGATATTCAAATGTCACATTTGAGTCAGTCACTTCTGTCGGTCACCTTTGTCAATTCTGCCGGTCACCTGTGTCATTCGGTCATGCTGGTGACTGTCATCATTTCCGGTTGGTGACTGTCATCGTTTCTGTCACTCGTCATTCTGACACGCCTGTCTCTCGTACTGACTCGTGATGTACCCTAGTACACAGACAGAGGGGCACCAGTGGCGTATAGACTGAAGTTGCCCCCACATTGGAGAGTGCATGATGTGTTCGCGCAGCACAGATTGAAACCTTACACAGGTGGAGAGGACACTTTCGCTCTGCGACAGTGACACCTGAAGCAGTGATGGTGGACGGACAGAAGGAGGCTCATGTAGAGAAAATCCTGACCCGACGCGTACGCGTGAGCAGGGGCAAAGAAATAGAGGAATGGAAGGTGCGATGGACCGGGTTCTCTAAAGCCCATGATCAGTGGAGAACGCGTGATAAGTTAGAGCGCGGTGCCCCATTACAACAGTTGCGGGATTTTGAAGAGAGACGCCTAGCAATGGAACAGCAGGTCAGGGATTCAGCTGCGCGGAGAAGGGAACATCGACGACACCAGAATGCTGCGTCAATAATGACAGCGGACAGTGGGACATTAGTGCAGCAATTATCAGCGCAGTTCTGGGGTATGTCTAACAGTTCTGCGAGTGCGTGTCTTCCATGGGAAGAACAACACTTTACCGATTCTGGAGAAGTGGCGTATGTGACTGAGTTATCGCCAGCTCCAGTAAAACCTATCAGAATACTGGTACTCTTCAGTGGCACTGGCTCAGTTCAAAGATCCTTCTCAGAATGCTTCCCTCAGGCACAGACAGTATCTTTAGATTCTGATAAGTTCTGGCGATCTACGCATGTCACCAGAATTGAAGATTGGGAATATTGGAGCTATTACCCTCCTGGATATTTTGATGTAATATGGGCGAGTCCACCGTGTACCCAATATAGTCAAGCGCGAACTACTGGAGGACCACCAGATTTAATATCTGCAGATGCTTGTGTAGAACGCACCCTTGACATCATCGAATATATCAGACCGCGCTATTGGTTTCTGGAAAATCCAAAAGGGCGATATCCCAATGCTTTGCGATTCAGACCTGTAGTGGATCAATTACCTACCCCCTTGTTTTGCTCATATTGTATGCACGGGGAGAAGTATAAGAAACCTACTTGTATCTGGACTAATGCGCCGCCCAGCGTACCACTGCGAGAATGTACCTCGCAGACTCCGTGTCCATGTAAATGGGCAACTGGAGTGCACCCCCTTACTGCTCAACTAGGACCTCATCCAGATCAGCAGGGGATGCAGAATTCTCGCGCAGTATATCCTATACCTGCTAAGTTACTGAGAACCTTATTTCAGCGGTTATTTCCCAGGAATACAGGTTATGAAGATGCTGGGGTGACATCAGGAGAAAGCCACCCCTAAGGGGGGGAGAGTTGTGCCAGGGGGCACGATAGACTGCCAATTACCCCCACGGAAGGGGGATCCCATTCAGATTACCGGCATATTGGGAGAAATATTGATAGGGAATCTGAGATCGTGGATGAAGAATGCGAAATCAGTAAATGTTATCTCTCTGGCAGAATTGTGAACGATAGAAATATTATTAGGAACGATTATGACAGAATCAACGGTGTTGGTACAATACCGTGACAGATGACGATAGAGATGACATTTATGGCGGCGCAGGTTGGGGAAAAACAGGGATTCCTGTGACGAGAGAAACTAGCCGAACAGTCTGTGCTATATAGGGATGAAACACGATTCCTTTGGGAGCTTTGTTACAGAATAAAAATGTTTTCGTAACACGGGCCGTATTGCATAATCACCGGTTGTGATATATATCGATTCGTATCCGATTACTCTGAAACTTCGTATATACATTTGTATGCCCGTGACACAGCATACATGATAACGTGAATGCACATCGATGTCCGCGATACGCGACAATGCCTACAATCCCCAAAACACCGTTTTTTGCAAGAAATTCCATCCGCCCTTTAGGGGTTAAGGGTGCCAATCTTACGTTCCAAATACAGATCACGCCGCCTTGCGACTGGTCCTGCCTTCTTCTCTGATTAGAAAAGATGGCATACAACATAGTGCAGATTTGAGGTAAGTTCCGAGAAATGGCGGTTTTCTTCCGAGAGCTCTCCAAGCTTCCTAGCTGAATCTTGGGCTCGTTGGCTACTATCCTTGAATGATACGCCAGGATGGCAGAATAAAAACCACCCATGCATCACCATATTGTACAAACAGTGGATGCAGTCCTTCATGTACTGTGCCTCCACATAGTCCTGTAGCAATTCAAAAAAGCCAACCACACATGGATCTAAGGCTGCCTGCAGATAGAAGGAAGCCTGTTGCAGGAATGCACTGCCTGAAACAGGGGGGGGAGGGGGAAGGGGGGCTTAACAAAGGCAAAAGGAAGGCACTGCCTGGACCGGCAAGGCTAAACGAAATCAGCATGAAGGCTGAAGGAAGGAGCACTGCGGACTAAACGAAGTCGGCATGAAGGAAAGAAAGCACTGGACCGGGAAGGCTGAAGGAAGGCAATGAATGAAGGCTGAACAGACACAATGAAGGGATGAAGGAGAGCCTTTGGACGAGAGAAGGCGAACAAAGGCAATATGAAGGCTGAACGAAGACACAATGAAGGATGAACAAAGGGAACTTGAACAGAACACAATGAAGGATGAAGGAAGGCAGCGAACGAACGAAGACACAATACAGGATGAAGGAAGGCACTGCATATGAGTCATAGGGCAGGTCTCTCATCATTCTCGAACTTTTGGGTTCGAAAGTTTCGAAAGTTCGAAAGTCGTCATGCGGTGGGGGTGTCATACTCGGGACCAGTGAACCACTTTGGTGAACCTACCTCGCGAAAGTGGTGCACGAAAGTGGTTCAAAAAATCCACACTGCCGTAACTCGTAACGCGCAGGATATATTAATTATTTATGATACATTTGCATATAATTTAGATTTGGGATCTGCCGTTTCCCCCCGACACAATTGACATGAAAAGAGAAATTCATACAATCATTGGGTTGTTGCCCGATAGATTGGTCATGAATGTGCTGATTTCAGCATGACCAAAATGCCAAATATAGTGTGGTTCAACATTATTTAATGGCATATTAGGGTGTTTCGGGTTACTGTGACCCTCATCACCTACAGTGACTTTAGGGTGCTACATTGTATCAGTAACACCTAATTATATCAAATTTAAGCAGTATGAACATTTCCTGAAGGAATTAAGCAAAACCGCATTTAGCACGTCACTGTTTACCACGTGGTACTTGAGAGGTACGTTACACCCCCTAGTTTTTGCACGTGATTTTTAGGGTGTTACAGGGTGTTACAAGTGCTCACAAATTTTTACATATATTGTTGATAGGTAAAAAATTGGATCAGCAAAAAAAATTGGACCCGAATTTTCATTTTGTAATCTTACGTGTGAGATTTTTACCCATTTTCACCACTTTTTGACTTATAAGTCAGTGTGTGTGTGAGCACTAGGTGTATACTACAATGTATACAGCTGTTACACCTCTGTAATATATCTCACCTGAATACATGAAATGGAATTTGACATTTTTCATGTTGATATGTGAAGATATATGTATGGTCAATATTTGGTACATTGGGTTTTGCTGATTGAAACCCATGACAAATAGACCAAACCCTAATGTGATATATGTATAGGTGTATCAACTTTAAGTGCAGTCATGCCGGTTGCATGCTGAAACTGCGGTTGCATACCCGTTTCATGCTGTTGCATGCTAGTTGCATGCTGCTTCACGCCCGTTGCATGTTGTTGCATGCCGCTCCAACCGACCTCTTGTTGGTGAAACATAAAAGGGAAAGTTTGAGAGGGGGCGTGCACAGAATGGCTCTGAGGCATGCAGGGTTGCATGCTGAGTTGCATGCCGTGTTGCATGCTGGGTTGCATGCTGGGTTGCATGCCGTGTTGCATGCTGGGTTGTATGATGGGTTGCATGCTGGTGGGCGCGCTGAAGGGCACGCTGAAGGGCGACTGAGCCACGTCCGGGACATGTTGATACATCTCAACAACCTGCCCAGTACTGACCCCTGCGATGGAAGCGGTTGGTGGAGAGGGGTCTGAGGGGGTCAGTGGCACGGTGGCGGAAGGGCCCGAAGGTCCAGGCGCGGTGGAAGCGGTTGGTGTAGGGTCTGAGGGGGTCAAAGGGAAGGTGGTGGTGGAAGGGTCCATTGCGGTGGTAGAGGGGGGCGAAGGTCCGGAAGAAAGCATCAAAAAGTCAACTGTTGGTCAACCGTATGACAAGTATGACAGGTATGACCGCGTCAAAGTATGACCATATGATATTTCCCAAGAAGATAGTCCCAAGAATACTAGAAGTCCAATATAACCAAAATGTCACCAGAAGTTGTTGAGAACTTCACTAGAAGGTATGAAGAACTCCCTCCAGAAGGCAGAAGGTACCAGCTGCTAAAAATAGCCGGTGTATGGTGACTTGGTGAGGATACAAGATCTTGCCCCAAACTTGCTCAGATTGTTAACAAACTAAAAAGATACTTTTTATTTGTACTTTTTGACAATAGCCTCCGGCGGCTTTGCTTAGTTATGTTACTGAGAAGAGCTCACTGTCCCCCCCATACTTAAGCCGTCGCCGGCATCCAAGATCACCAATCTGAGCATCCGCAACATCTGAACAACATCCAGTAAAAAGCGGCCATACGGGTCCACCAAAGACGGCCACGCGCATAATATTCCAGCTTCACAGCCGTCGGAGTGGACCAGAACCGAACATTCTTAAGATCAAGTGACAAATCTCGCCCAGAGCCTTAAGAAAAAGGATTATAACGCAGATCCCAACCAAATCCTTCAAAAATAAGATCCCGCAGCGAAACTTTTCCGTGTTTTTAGTGCACGAAACGCGCGCAATTTGAGCCGTCAAACACAAGCAGAGCTAGCTCAAAACGCAAACACAAAAGTCGCCATCTGCAAAATCCCACTCGCAGATCCCAAAGGTCCGTAGAACGTATTCAACATCTGAATACCAATTTGTACCAGCGCATATCTGATAACTTAATTCTTTCTTTTTCTTTTATTTTCTTTATTTTCTTTTTATCTTTCTTCTTTTCTTTTTACGTTTTCTGCTGTTTTTGGTGTGAATATTAGCTATCCAGCTTTATACTTCACATTTTCTTATTCATGACAAACACTGGCTACCTAGCCTAGTATTACAATCACTTTTCCGATATATGTATGGTCTCGAACCTACTACATCATATCCTTATGTATAGTCTTGGCACCATGCCTAATCCTAACATGTAAAACTTGCTTGTTCCTTAATTCATTTGATCAACACTAACTGAGGTCCACTTTTCCAAGCTTCCCTTTCAACATGTTGCTCTCTAACAATCACTAGCAGGATTCCTGTATTGACATCTGCCATTGACCAATCACGTGCACATATATGCCTGATTCTGGTACTCCTCCACCAATCATCAGGCAGATCATGATACTCTTGTATTGCCATTGCAGATCTTTTTCTGGAATCCACCAGATCCTCAATATAATTATTGTCATTGCAGATCTTCTCCTGAAATCTGCCTTGTCATCAATTATTTCTTCCCCATTATTCGCGAATGTGTCATACAGCTGTGACCGGCATGCAACAAGGCCCTTGCAGCATGCAACCACCCGTCACCAGCATGCAACCTGACATATGTAGCATGCAACCTGGCCTCTGTAGCATGCAACCTGGCCTCTGTAGCATGCAACCAGACATCTGTAGCATGCAACCTAGCCTCTGTAGCATGCAACCTCTGGCATACAACCTGGCCTCGTATGCAACGACATAGTAGCACACCAACGACATACGTAGCATGCAACCTGGTCTGTATGCAACGGCCTTTGTAGCATGCAACCTGGCCTACTGTAGCATCAACAGTCTGTAGCATGCAACCTGGCCTCTGTAGCATGCAACCTCTGCAGCATGCAACCTGACATCTGTAGCATGCAACCGGGCATCTGTAGCATGCAACCTGGTCTCTGTAGCATGCAACCTAGCATCTGTAGCATGCGACCAGGCATACGCAGCATGCAACCTGGCCTCTGCAGCATGCAACCACCCATTGGTTACATGCAACCAGGCCTCTGTAGCATGCAACGCCTCATCGGAAGCATGCAACCAGGCATCCGTAGCATGCAACCAAGCATCGGGAGCATGCAACCAGGCATCTGTATCATGCAACCACTCGTCGGCAGCATGCAACCAGATCTCTGTAGCATGCAACCCCTCTGCTCGTACCTCCCGGTACACCACAGGTCCGTAAGGTGCGCCAACGGTGCATCAACGCGAGCGCGAGCGAGCTAAAAAGACGCCCACACGCCCAAGATACCAAATTGTCCCAGGGGTATTCCCAGGAGTTATCTATTATCCAGTATACAATATGATCGGATCGTATATACTTTCAGAATATCTTTCTATTCACATAAACCCAGACAGCAAGAGTTATTATTTTCTGCTGTCCGTCTGAGATACCAACTCAGTGATCTCTCTTTATTCACCACCCCGAGCTCACAGATCATTTCCCTTAACTGTTCGCTCAGATGAATGTCACATTCCCTTACCATTTCTCCCAATAGTCCCCTGATATCAATTTCAGGCATTCAGACACCCCTTATCGTGAGGGGGTCTCAGCTATGTCGTGCCCCCTGGCACAGGAACCCCTCGGCTGCTAAAGTTTTCGTGCATTTGGTGTAATGTATAGACGAGGCATGTCAGCTTAGCTTGCAGTCAAGGGTGCAAACTAAGCTGATGCGGTATCGGATGGGCTTAATCAAAACTTCGAACTTTTTGTATTGTTCGTGTTGAGAATAATCTAATGCCAGTTACAAACGTAGACCTTATGCCGTTTAAAAAATAGCAGGTGGGGTGGTATATGTTTAGTTCAGCGACACGCTTAAAATGTTGCACCGCCCACAAACACGGTTTCCCTCGCCTGACGGCCCTCACCGTTGCTTGTCACCGTGACGGATCATGGATATCCATATCGGAATGTTCAAAGAATGCGAGACAGTTCATCTATTGGAAAGATGGCATAATTTCCCATGCCGAAAAGCTACTCCCAAATTTAATACAGATTTGGATTATTCCCCAAATGGGTGTCGTACTATTCCCTGTAAGGACTAAGCTTAAAATTCAGCATTTGAAAATCCAGACATTGAGCTTTGACAACACAAATGTTAAATTTTCGATTACAATTATCCCTAGGTGGTCTTGTTGCATTTCACAGTTTCTGCTTAGCAAATAGTCCAGCATTAGAAACATTTCATTTCCACTACCCCAGGACTCCCAGCTGAGTGCAAACAAGATGAGATGATTGATTCATGTTGTCTTCGGCAATAAACGGCAATCATATGGAGTTAGGCGATAGCGATATCCATATCTGTACCTGTGCCTGTAGCGTGTGCGAAATCGAGGGCTCTCTCGCAATCCAAATATTCCCAACGTATCTAAGATGTATAATCGTGGCGTTTTGCGTCCACTTGTTGACTTCCTCTTCCATGTTCCTGCTAATAAAGCATTTTCTAAATCTGCAAATGCACCGATCGGACCTTCGGCAGGAATCTCAGACAGGAGCTTTTCCATTTCCTTTCCGGCGAAACCTTGAGCAGCTGCGTTCACCTCTTTTGACTTGGGAGACGGCTGTGTGGGATGGGTTGGCAACAGAGTTCGTTTTGCCCGAGGCGACATCGATGACGCTGAAAGGGCCTGCTTACACACCGCCTGTATATTTGCCAGAGCAGTGTCCGTGTCTGATCGCGCCGTCTCCCACTGCGCACTGGCTCGGCTTGCTTGAGCCGCGCGCAAGTCAGAAAGCTCCCTCAGCTGGTTCAGTCTTGCACTGGCGGGAGACATATCGGAAGACTGCACAGCAATACACATCCCCAGCACTCCATTAAAATCAGACTGATTCGCAGTTGGCTGCATTAACAAAGTGACAAAAGAAACTCATCAACCCTAGCCCAGAGTGTTGGTGCTTGGGCAGTTCCAGACTCAGGTCAAGAGAGCAGGAAAGGATCAATAATAGAGGTAATTAGAGAAGGCACAAAGTGATCGGGGAAATGTGTTGCAGGACAAGATGCGGGGAAAAGGAACTTTACAAAAGCCAGCCTACAGCTTAAAACACCTTTCCCGAGATAAAGAAGCTGGAAGCTGGAAGCACGCCATCTCCTCATGGGAGGAGGACTGTGAAACACCTTCCTGATAGCAATGGGAAGAGGACAGGAGCAAGAGCTCCCTGTCAAAATGCGAGGACGTCTGCAGAACGCTTTCCTTGTAAACGGGAAGAGGTCCGGAGATCACCCTTCCAGACAAATGGAAAGCGGTCCGCTGAGCCGCCTTTTGGACAAATGAGAAGCAGTCCACAGCACGCTCGTCCTGACCAATGGGAAGAGGTCCAGTGCACACCCTTCCTGACCAAAGCGAAAAGATCCGCAAAACTTCCCCCCTGACAGATGCGAAGAGGTCCAGAGCACACCCTCCTGACCAATACAAAGAGGTCCCAAGCCTGCCCTTCCTGCCCGCAGAGATCCGCAGCACAGTCTTCCGAACAATCCTAAGGTTCCGGACCGTTCTTTATGAATGGGAAGATGTCTGGAGCACGATCATCCTGAACAACCTATGCTACCCAACACGCTCACTTCACGGGTAGGCAAACTACCTCTGTTACCGGTGCATCAACGCTGTATGATTTCTGTCGAGACTTCTTCTTCGAGGTCATGATGGCCACACACCCCATGGGAGCCACCTTGTCCGAAGGAGGTACTCTAGAGGAGGCTGCTTTATCTAGGCTTTTGCGATGGTTTTGAGGGGACATGTCTCCTGCAAAACGTTCGTACCCAATACCTCAACTGCTTTCAGCGAGTCACACTTCAGGGCATATGGCCTATCAGCACCAGCTGTCAACAGTAGTGGCCACACCACTAGGCTCAGTAAGGTTTGCATAAAACACATACGAAGTATACAATACGGGTCCCGTAATATTTGGCCAAATATTGACATCCTGACAGTAGATCTCCTCCAGGGAGCTCGATAAAAGGCTGTCAAAACCTTTATCTTGACAAGTTGACTGTTCGACCCACTACCGGCACCTCTCAAACACGCACGGGAAAAGGGCCTAACACGGTCGTGGTAAAAGAGCTTCAGCTTGAAACATCACTCACCTGCAGACAATTCGGAGAGATCTGTAAACGAGGAGAGGTAGGATGTCCCAGACCGATGTGATAGTTCCTCACAACTGTCAGCGACTGCCGGGCGGACAGACTTAGCCGGCACGTCCACAGGTCTGCAAGGAGTGAGGTGACGTCAGAGGATCTTGCCACTTGGCGATGGAAAGTAGGGTTTGCAAGACGGGATATTTTCCGAGCACAGGAAAGCACGCATGCAGCAAGCGTGTCAAAAGTTAACAGGAACCAAACGTGATCTTTTTATGTGTAGCATGGGTATCCACCTCAGCAGAAGGTGATTGCAAGGATCGCATAAGTTTCACCGATTTCAGTGTAGACTTCGAGCCAGTGACGGATACAAAAGACCAACTGAGTCTACGTAACGAATTTGTCTTTTCAGACTGGCACCAGAGTTTCCTTCCACAGCAGTGTGCAAAAAAGGATCCACAAGGTGTTAAAGGCACCTTGACTTTTTCTCCTCCGGTTGCAAACTTGAGAAGTCTAGGCGAAGACTTGCGGGATCTATTTTGAGAGCCTGGCCGTCTGTAGACAAAGCACCTGCCGACATTACAAAGTTCAAGGGCAAGGCGTCCTTAGACGGCACAGGTAAGCTAAAAGTTTACATCAGCGCGCCTGGTCTCCGCAGGGACAGTTATACAACCATGTGCTGTTCATGGTCGAGTATAAAACGCTCTGTTAGTTGTCAAAGACAGTAGTGCTCAACAGTACACCACATCATTTCGGGTGTCAAAATAAGCAAAAGATATTGTATGGCCGCCCAGTCGCGTTCTTTCAGACTCCACATCGATCGGCAGAACGAGCTCTTCTTGGCGCGTTGAAGGTTAATCTTGAAGCAAGGCTCCGCAAGTGACAAGTTATAAATTCGAGCGAGTCGCCGCCGCGTGCCGGCTTCTGGGTTTTACACTCACTCATAAAATTACACTCAACGACCCATGCACCCATATCCCGTACGGGCTGCCAAGACGGCAACAAATATAACGGTGCTTGTAGGGAGATGCAACTGACATAACAAATGGTCACCCTCGAAGGCAGGCATGCAGAGCGCACCTTTCTTCGAAGTCTCCGAAGTACCGTTCGCAGAATGACCGTCAGAGTGATCGTCAGTATCGGAGGTTCCCACAGAGGTTTCGCTGTCGGCGTCCCCTCTTTTCCCACTTCGCCTTGAACCCTCTACCTTAAGACCCCTATCTGAATTCGCTGCTTGAGCATCAGTGAGCACGGTTGTCATGCTCCGAATGCGCGCCCTCATAGATGCTACTCGCTCCCGCGCACTCGGTTTCCCGTCTGTCGCACAACAGCCAAGCTGCATGTCAACAAGTGCATCAAAGTCGAGAGTAAGCCATGCATCCAGAAGCTACAGATAGCTGATAGAGCACCTAAACACGTGTACACCAAGCTCAAGGGGACAAGTTTGCGAGCCCAGTTTGACGCTTGCTTGCCAGGGGAACCAAGGATATCGGACGACCGGATTTTCGTTATGGCAAGGGCCTTCTCCAAGCGAAGCAACAAAAATGACGTCTAGCCAGGTCAAAGAAATAGGTGCGTTACTTCCGTTACGAGTTACGGGGATACATTATACTCAAAGGGCGGAAAGGAGCGCACTTAATTCCTCCTTATCCACCTTGCTCCCAGGAGACCCATCACTACAATTTGTCTTCGAGTCGGAACCGCTGTACCCATTCACCTCCTGTAAGGTGGTAAGCATAGAAGACACCGACCGCAACTTCGAGGGGATGCGCCCTTCCTTAACGGGCTCTTCGACGGTCACCACGCTTATTCCAACGTCATCGTCATCCAAGCTCTCAAGCACCGTACTTGAGCTGCCCAGCTCGTCCCCTTTCGCTGTCTCTGTCTCCACAATTGGCGCAATCTGCGACGGAATTTCCAAAATGTTTGTCTGTTACTGCTCAGTTAGATACATAGGATTCAGTTTGTTAGGATTCAGTTTATTAGTTAGTGAATCAGAATTTAGGTATGTAGATTCACTTTCCCAGTGTTGACCTTTGTTCATAAACATTGCAGCCCCATAACGTTTGCACTTATTGGTGCTTAGCTTGTTTGTGAAGCCTTGTTTAAAAGCATCCCTTAACCTTTCCGAGCACCAGACAAGCGTGTGTACTGAGATAACAGTAAAACAGGTAAAGCAACTATCCTCTTCGTGGCCTGCCAAAACCGCTTCATGAAGTACCCATCATTCCAAGTCGTGTACGGTGGCTATTGCAAAGCTATGGGATTTCGCCTTCACCTGCTCGTCCTTCTTCTTTTCGTCCTTTGGCAACAAGAGTGGCCAACCAGGCCAACCTGGAAATTCCTTGCGAGCCGTATCCTCCACCGCAGCGGCAGCGTTTTCGATTTTAACTTCTTGCACCTGTGCGCTAGAGCAAGCCTTGCGTGCGACCTCCCTGCCGGGCAGTCCAGTGAAACGTAAAACCTCCGCAAGATCAGCATACGCATTAGTCGACGAGAATGCAAACGTAACTTCTGCCCGTAAACAAGACGAAGAGCATCTGTGCGATACGATACGGCAGGTATACCTTGCTTGCCTATCATCAAGAGAGACCGAGCGACCGCGTCGGTGCTCCGAATCCGCAATCTTCTTCGCTGCACTCGTCGAGGCTTTAGATTTCGAGCTTGAGGAAATCGTGAACATTCGTTGCAGCATACTTTTGCTTTTCTTCCTTTTTTCAATTGGCTGTAAGAGCATAATTAAAATACTCAACTTTGGGGAGATCGGCAATAATAGCACAGCAGGTATGACCCCACGTCGTTTATCCGAGGGAGAGCCGTCACCACTAGGTACAGAAAAGCCATCAGCTCCGCAACAACTTGAAGCACACCAAAGAATACATACTTACTGGCAGAGAGCACGCGAAATGAAAATCTATTATGTTGAATTATGCAAGCGACACAAGTTTCCCAGTATGCAAAATGATAGCTGAATTCATATACTTCTGCAAGCAAGACAAGCTCTCCGGATGCTGCTGAAAGTAAACGGAGCCTCGAGGAAATGCCGCACCTCGTGAGCGCTGTGCTCTTGTGGGACTTGAATCTGGTAAGACACACGGACGAATAAGCTCCAAAAATTAGTCCGAAACAGATATCTGTCCGTACGTCACGATCAAAGTATAAATATGGAACCTCACAATTCTAGAGGGGGCACTATTACAACACCTGCAACAGAAACTAAAACGTGGACTCCGCGGAAACGAAAAACCGTGAAAAACGCTTCTCTGGACCCTCAAGACTTGCTGCCGAGAAAGCACACGCTTAGATGGCATTGAAAATTATTGGGGTCGGGCCAGTTGAATGAAGAGCAAAACTTGGTAAAGTATCGAGTTACGGGTAGAGTGCCGCAGAAAGCAAAGCGGAGGCATCTCATAGGACAAAGGAGTGTGACACAGCTCCCTCGCTTACATCAATTAACACCAGAACGTACCCGAGGGTCCTCCAACCCAGCATCTTCGATAGTCTGAACCATAATTTCTACGCTTCGGTTTAAATCCGCGTTTGCAGCCTCGAGTCTTAGTTTTTCTTGGAAAAGCGTTTCTCTTTCTCTTTCGGATTCGAGAAGCTTGGTTGTCAGATCTGCTATTTGCTGTTCCCATACCTGAAACCGTGCACTCTGCTGTGCAATAGGAACCTGAGATAGAAACCAAACACAGTCCTTGAAGCTGTCAGTCGAAAGAGACACTGGCAGCGGGGTAATCGAATGCGTGTTCGAATGCGAAGTGTGCTAGTTTGTTGCGCTGTCCCAAATCTCAAGGTCGAGTGGTCACAGCAACTTACTGTTGAAGAATGATAGGTCGGAAAAGTGATTGAAAGTGAACCTGCTTAACAAGAGCCAAGAGTAACAAGTGTCGCGAGGGACACAACGCGAAGAGAGCAGGGCGAAAGAACTTTTTTACACCGTGAAGCTTCAAAACCTCTGCTCTGATAGAAACAGGTAGATAAAATTTTATGTTCCGTGTGCAACGATTATTTTGTAGGACTTTTCTAACGTGTGTGAGTGAGGGTTAAAAAGAGAGGACGGGTAACACGAGAACGGAAATGAAGCATTGTTTGCCAAAAGGTGAAGAGGGTTGCCAAAAGGTGAAGATGGTCGGAGGTAGAACTAAGCAAGTGCTTCTGCTTCACATCTAATTGGCTCTGGCGAAAGAGACTGACTCTGCTGTGCACTGCCTGAGTGCTTGGGAAGGAGAGTTTTCATACAAGTTAATGAAAACCGAAGCTGATATAATCGCTGAAAGGCCCGACAAATCGTCTCGTGAAAAAGCCAAAATTTTCACAAGTCTCAGCTCAACAGCAGGAAATAAATTCCGTTTAGCGAAGCAACATTTTGAGAACACGTCAGACCTGCGTCAGCATCAGTGAATCAATAGTGACACCATCATCGAAACCACTACTAAGAAGTCTTACACGCAGTATTGGGTATTGAAGAGGCTGTATTATTGAAAAGATAGCCTTTGGGATTACGCGAGGGCGACCTAAAGGAGACAGCACTGTGTTTGTGAGAGAAACCGTGAAAACCCCTTTTTGAGGCATCACCCACAACGTATGAAGGAGGAATCTTTCAACCCCAATCCTTTGGAAACAGAAGTGGCGGCGTCTCACACCTCAGTGTTTGAATTATCGCTCATGTCGGTATTTTGATTACTACATCCCGAAAGTTCGGTACGGCATCCCGTCAACAATCTTCATACTGTTCGTTCCAATGCTGCTTGATAGCGAAAGTGTTCGTACATTATCGGTCAAGATGAAACATATCTTACGAATTTTTCAAAAAATCTCGGTGATCACTCCTTAAACATCTGAAGAGAACTTTAAATTTCCAAGTAACCTCTCACTTTTTGGTTGATGGTTCCGCGATAAGTTCCACTTGCAAATTTCTGCTTGCTTGTTTTCTTAGCAGATCCACCACTTAACGCGTTAACGGTGAACGCGATTCAGCGGTTGCGTGACGTATCGCGATGTTGTATGATCATGAGATCTGTCATGTCAACTCCGAACTGAGTGCGCACTGTTTATGTTTCGTGTTTCGTGTAAGACATCTATATGCATCTATATGTATCTGTATGCAGCTGCAGTGACCCCAAGGGGATTAATTATTGGGGAAAGAATTGGAGATGAAATCGAAGATTCCCCCTCTTTTGAAAAATCGGGGGAAAATTCAGTGCCTTTAACAGTGCAAAAGTTGACGCCCAAATCGTAGGCTGTACACGACAACGTATGCTGTATTCAATTGAAGCCCGAGTGTATTGTAAATAAAAGTTTTGGAATAATTTTGCATATTGGGGAAAAATCGGAGATGAAATCGAAGATTCCCCCTCTTTTGAAAAAATGGGGAAATTTTCAGCGCGTTAACAGTGCAAATATTGACGCCCATATCGTAGGCTGTACACGACAACGTATGCTGTATTCAATTGAAGCCCGAGTGTATTGTAAATAAAAGTTTTGGAATAATTTTGCATATTGGGGAAAAAATCGGAGATGAAATCGAAGATTCCCCCTCTTTTGAAAAATCGAGAAAAATTCGGTGCTTTTAACAGTGCAAAAATTGACGCCCAAATCGTAGGTTGTACACGACAGCGTATGCTGTATTCAATTGAAGCCCGAGTGTATTGTAAAT
>LGRX02010550.1:0-35913 GCA_001247695.2 Cymbomonas tetramitiformis
TCTCCAGAGTCTTGTCCCGCCCAGTATGGCCTGAGGACAATGACTCATGAGCATGGCGAATCACTACTTCTCGAAGTGGAGAGTCCTCCCCCAGCACCAGCTGATATCTCCCTGCTGCGGTCCTCCAAACCACTTCACCCACCAGCCTGAAGTCCTGTAGGCATTGGTGTGGTGCCGCCTTCACTTTCTCTCGTAGCGAACGGAGTGTCCCCTCTCGGGTGTACTCCGCTTTCAACGCACGCAGGAACTTTGAGTCCGACTGCTGGGAGGTTGCGTCTCTGAAAGCTGCTGCCTCACCTGTCCTTATCACAGCGGGGGCCGTTCGCGGGTGCCTCACGCGTGCCGGCTGTGGTTTGGCAGAAGGGGCGTGTACTATCAGAACAGGCCAACGAAGGTCGAAGGCCTTCCCATCTGGGTTCTCGAAGAACTGATTGGGCTCGCCCTTATCATCGTGAGTAGGGATGACCTCCACGATCTGCATATTGGCCTTTCTGAAAAGTTTGCGCCACGCGGGGAGCTTGGACTGGTGATCTGGTAGGACGAAGACTGCTGAGGTATTTTCTGGGTCTGCCTTCCATTCTGCGATATACTTGTTTAAAATCGCCTCCACTGTAATGTGCTTGGAGTTATATGGGGGGTTACACCAAACCCGAAGGCCCCTCCATTTCTCTGAAAGGCAGTCTGTCCAGAACCTATCCGCCTGTCTGTTGCGGCCGCCAAAGTCACAACAGGCGTCCACATCGAAGGGTCCAAACTTCTCGGCGTACTTCGAGGAGTACTCTGCTCGGACACGCCAATTCTGTGAGTCTTCGGGGGGAGTCTGCCATTTCTGCGGGTGAAGGGCCGGGGATGGAGATGACTGCTGGGGCGCCTGCTGCGGGGGTGGTGAACTCTGCACCTTCTCAGTGGGCGCCTCCGATGCGTCAGCTCGTGATGGCGTTCGCGTCTTCGGTGACGCCAACTGTGGAGGCGCTGGGGTCGTAGAGGCTCTTCCAGCACGTGACATGCTCCTCGTTATCCTTATCTGAGGTGGAGCTCTGTCAGGGTTTTGGTGTGGAGCTTCTGTCGGCTTCGCGCTATCAGCTTCAGGCCAGTCAGGCATGTCGAAGTCGAGGTGATCCTCCTTCATTCCCTTATAGAGCTTCGGATTAACGAGAGCGATGGTCTCCCCCATGTCCATGGCCTGTTCCGCCACGGAGAGGGTCTCCACTGCTGAAAGCCAGCAGTCAACCGTCTGAGCCCAGTGGGGATGAGCTGCGGGTGGTGAGCTGGAGAAGCATTCAGACTCCAGCGTTGCCAGAGGGTCTTTCGGCAGGTCTGAGGTGGGGTCGATCACTCCTGCCTCCTTCAACCCCTCGCGAACGTCCTTGTCTTTGAAGTCGGGTCTTCTGGACAGGGCGTCTGGTACCAGCAGCAGCGCTCCCTTGATATACTCCATTCTCGGGACTCCCACCTCTACCAGATCCATGTACCAGCGCGCCTGTCTGCGGCTAAGCTCTCTGCCAGGTTCCATCAGCCATTCAAGGGGGCGGTGATCACCCTGGATGCGGAAGTTGGTGAAGATGAGGTAATGCCGCCAGGTGACGGTGGTACAGTGGTGTAGAGCACCTAGCTCACGCTCGCCGGTGTGGTAGTTCTGCTCGGCGGCTGAGAACTGGCGGCTCTCGTATGCTATCACGCGCAGCCCAAGACCATCTCCATTGTCTTGCATAAGTACTCCCCCAAGAGCGATGCCGCTAGCATCCACGGGTCTGCACCACGAAAGGCGCTGTGCCGTCTGCGGCACCCTTAATGTTGGGCAAGGCGAGCACTGGCGCTGATGTGAGGGCCTTCTTCAGCTCCTCGAAGGCCCACTGCTGCATGGGACCCCATTCCCAGGGTACGTCCGACTTGGTCAACCGGGTGAGGGGCTGAGCGATCTCGGAGAAGCAGTGGATGAACCTGCGGTAATACCCCGCTAGGCCCAAGAACTGCCTGACGTGGGTAACCGTCTCCAGCTCGGGCCAGTCCCTCACTGCAGCCACCTTGTCGTGTTGGGGTCTACAGCCATCTGCAGAGATACAGTGGCCAAGGAACCGTAAGGATTTCTTCAACAGTTGACACTTGGACCTCTTGAGGAAGACGCCCTTCTCCCTGCATGTCAGGAGCAGTTGTTTGACGTGCTCGTAGTGCTCTGCAGCGGTGTTGCTGAAGACAACCACATCGTCGATGAAGATCCGGACAAACGGGAGATGGCCCAGGGCCCGCTGCATCCGTCGCTGGTACTGAGATGGTGAATTCTGCAGCCCCTGCGGCATGACCAACCACTCATATGACCCCATCTGGGTGGTGAAGGCGGTCTTCTCAACATCTCCTGGTGCCATCGGTACTTGCCAGACGCCATCCACCGCGTCGAACGAAGAGAAGAACTTCGCACCCTGCATCTCGTCGAACATCATCTGGATGTCTGGGAGAGGATACTTGTCCTTAACTGTCTGGCGGTTGAGGAGCCGGTAATCGATCACCAGTCGCAGCTCCTTGGGGTTCCCGGGTTTAGGGACCATCAAACAGGGAGCTGCATAAGGACTAGAAGAGGGTCGGATGTAGCCCTTGGACATCAGAGTCTCCACGCGTTCTCGAAGTTGGCGGAGTTCCTCTGCGGACTTCTTGTAGATGCGCTGGCAGGGAGGTCCCTTCTTGCTCAGCTCAGGGTCCAGGTTAATGTTGGCTTCATCTTGGGGGTCATGTCTGAGTCCATCGATGTTCGGTAGAGCAGTCGTCATCTCCTTCTTGTACTCCTCACCCCAGAAGTCCTGAAACTTGAGGGTCCACTCAGGGCTCACTTCTGCATCTTCAGTATCCGCAGCGGGTTCGGCGTTCTCAGGGTCGATAGCCGTGGCTGCAAAAGCAGAAGCAGTATCGTCGGGGGACTTCTCGGCCACCATGAGCCAGGCGGGCTGTATCTCCGGGTCGTCATTGCCGCGTAGCTTCTGCGTCTCCGCATACACCAGGTACTTCTTCAGCTGGGCAGGGGTCAGGAACACCTCATCCACCAATCCCGCGCAGGCCGTGCCCTTCGGAGACCTGTCCCCAGATGCTTTCCCAGGAGAACAGCCTGTGATGGTGACGCGGTCCCCAATCTTGCCACTGCGGGACTTCCTGAGGAAGGAGACGGAGCCATTCCCTTCATAGCCCAGAGTGACAGGAGAGTGACTGCGCAGCCACCTTCCGCCGAGGATAACATCCACCTGTATGCCCAGTGGCAGGATCCGGAGGGCAAGGGCGTTCTCCGTATAGGTGCCCGTGGTGGTGTGCGTGTTGAACTTGGCGTACGCGGTGGCGCCAGTGATCTTCACAGATCCATCCGCCAGAGTGACTCGCATCTCGGAACCGGCTCGTGTTGTGAGGCCACATCGCTTAGCGCTCTGCTCCGAGATGAAGTTGTCAGAGGCCCCCGAGTCAATCAACACCTTGACCGTGTGCCCTCTGAGGGTTGCGTAGAATACCAGTAGTAGCGGTCCTTCTTCGTCATGTGCCGCTGCGAGGGTACCCTCGATATCGGTCTTCCACTGAACTCCCCCATCTGTGCGTATTCTTTTGCACTTGAGGTTGGGGAGGAGGTTGTCCGAGGCCTCGCGGCATTCTTCCAGCGTTTGCCTACACGCGGCGTAGAACTCCTCATCCAGCAAATCAACATCTTCAGGCGGATGACTGACGAGGTTGTCTGCACTCGCCGTCAGCAGGGTGCCCGCTGAGGTGCATTCGCTCGAGGTGGGGCTGACATGAGTGGTGTCGCTGGTGGTAGGGCTCACATGGGTGGTGTCACTGGTAGTAGGGCTCACATGTGTAGTGCCACTGGTGGTAGGGCTAACATGGGTAGTGCCGCTTACTGTGGGGCTCACGTGGGTAGCGACACTATTGGTGAGACTGCCATGGGTGAGAGGATCCTCGTCATGCTGAGGGCTGCCAGCAGGGGAGTTGTGGGCGAGCTGGTGGGAGCTCTGGTGGTCAGTTCTCGTCTGAGGGGTCCCAGCTGCTGCCATCTGCTGGGTGAAGCAGAGCGAGTTGACCGAGGACTCCTCTTCCATCACCTCAGGGTCTTCAGCGATGGGGTGGCTGTCGAGACAGGGTGGCGCTTCATCCGCTTCATGCGTTTTGACGGTGGTCATCCGCTGGGTGAAGCAAAGCGAACTGGGTGCGGAGGTCTCCTCCGCCTCTGAGCAGTAGGATGAACCTTCGGGGTTTCCTCCCGGAGTGGCCGGCGCGTTATCATGGTGCGAAGATGTGGTCTCTGCTGTGGGCTCGTCCAGTGAGGATGATGGAGGGGATGCTCCCAAGGGGCTGGGACCCAGCTTCCTCATCTTGTACTGGTGTACTGCGTGCAGACTGCACCAGGCGCCAGGTAAACCCACATCTCCCGCTGTCCCCGGTATCGTGCCCACTTCAGTGTCCAGGGTGCAGAGGGATGTCGAAGACCTCGCTGCTGCTCTTCGTGCGCCCTCCTTTTCCCACAGCCTGCTACCTGGGGAAGAGTCTGGACTCGAAGTGGCGATTGCCTTTTGCTGCTCGGCAGGCGACAGCTCCCTCCAAGCCACGTAGAGGTCGTGGGAGCTGGTGTTAGAGGATTCGGGGACTTGCTGGCGACCGTCGTGTGAAAGGAGGTGCCACAATGCCATGCGCTGATGGCCTTCCTCGCGATCTTGAGGTTCGCGGGCAATGCGTATCCTCTCTGCCAGCTGGTTGGCGCGGTTCACGCGTTCCTGTGGCGATCGACTCCCAGAGTGTACGCGGCTGCGGACGCGCTCCGACATTTTATCCACCAGGTCCTTGGCAGCCTCTGGGGACTTGCGCAGAGCTCTGCGGACCTTCTGCATGGCGACTTCGAGGGGGAGGGAGTACAGATCTCTCTTCCAGTGCCACGCAGTTAGCCTTTTCCGTGGGTCCGCGAGGTTGGACTGATAGATGGGCAGCGGCAGGACAACACGCGGTCGGGGGCGAAGGTCGCGGGGCTCTCCGCGGTTGTTGCCCATAATGGGGGGTCTGTGCCGGGGAAGTCGCCGTCCCCTCCGACCCTCGATCCTCGCTTGTGTATAAGCGGGACCGTCATCAAGAGGTAGCGACGGCTCATCGAAGGGGGTGCTTCCTGCGAGAGGGTGGCTGGACAAGTCATCCCTCGGCGGCGATGGGGCACCAGCTGAGCGGTAGGTGCGTCGCAAGCGGGTCCCAGAGGTGAAGGCCACACTCTTGGGGTGGGGACGTTGGCCCCAAGGGTCTCTGCGTCCTCGGGCGCGACGGGGTTCCACTGGTTCTGACCGCTTCTCCAGGGCGGAGAGGGTCTGATCATCAGGGCAAGACCTCACTTCCCCGAAGGGCAGGGTCTGGGGCTGGCCGCCGGCCAGTCATTCATCGCTCTCCACCAGGGGAAGGCCGTCACCCTCCACAAGCTCGATGCCCGCAAGGGCCGCCAGGGTCTGATAGCTCTGCTCGTCCTCACAGGTAGCAAGAGCCAGGACCTCCTCGGAGAACTCTTCTGGGACGCCATCCACCGAGGAGATGTCCTCCTGCTGCTCGATGGCCCAAACGACGGCGGCTACATACCCAGGGGAGTTCGCCAGTCGAGCGGGTGCATTGGCCCTCCACTCCTTGAGCTTAGCCTCGTCCGTACAGTTACGGACGATGTGCTCCGCAGAGCCACAGGCGAAGCACCGGCGGACTTTCGGAGCATCAGGGCGGGAGAGGCCAGGTGGTGGTGGCAAAGGAGTCACTGCCGCGGCGACGGTGGTGGCAGGCCCGTTCTCCAGCATGGCAAGAGCTGGGCGGTTCGAAGAGGGGGTACGCCTGTAGAAGGGGGTGCGAGGTGGTGGGTTAGCGAAGGAAACGGTACGGGGAGGACGGTCTTGAGAGCGTCTCTGAGCCGCCTCCGTGTCAATGTCGCTCTCCACCTCCTCAGCAACTTCCCGAATCTTCAACAAGGCGTTGTGGGTGCCTGGAATGTCGTCAGCAACGGCCTTCCTCTCCCACTCTTCTGGTTTGGAGACATCCAAGTGGATGGCTCTCAGGCGCCGCATCACCTTGGGTGCATATTTCAGCCCCCGGCGGTACGTGGAGAGCATCGACAGGTTGGTCATCTCCACGCAGTTTGGGACTCTGCCGGCCAAGAAGTTGACGGAGGCCATGCGGGTCTCCAGTCGCGAGAAATACTCCGCCGCGGTCTCGCTCACCGCCTGCTTCAGGGCGATGGCCTCGCCGTGTGCGTTCTCCAGGTAGGCCTGCGTCAGAGAGCACACCGCCAGATCGCTGAAGAACACATCCAGGTCCCCGTAGCGTTGGTGCCAAGCTTGCTCGGACCCAAAGGTCCCCGCCGCGCGCTCCAAGAACTTCCTCTGCTGATCTTGAAGAGTGTACTCCTTGAAGCTCCAAAGAAGGCTTGACACACTCGCCTGGTACTCTGATACTGATGGCGTACAACTGGGAGTGGTCAGTGCTTCGATCACGATGGCCTCCTGGAATACCTTCCGCACCATGTGGGAGTAGTGCTCCAGCTGCGTCAGGAGGCCCTCCTTGTCGGCCGATTTTGTGTCGGACGCGGAGCGGGGGAACCTGGTGACGCTCTTGACCAGCTTTAGCACCATCTCTTTGGTCTTGTGCTCCAGGCGGACCTCGTCTGGAGATGCTCGCAGGTTAGTGCCCTGCGGCAGACGGACGATGCCTGGAACAAAGGGGGTGGCGCTGGGAGAGAGCACGGGGTTTGCAGCGGCGGTAGAGTGAACGGGGTTCACGGCAGCGGCAGGGTGAACGGGGTTTGCGGCGGCGGAATGGGGAAAACGGGCAGGGGGTGGTGGTCCCGGGGCATGCGCGGGCGGAGGCGCAGGCGCGGGATTTGTGGGGACTGCGGTCGGAGTGGGCGGTAATGCAGGGGCTGACGGTGGTGCGGGGAGTGGAAGAGGTGTATGGAAGGGCAGGGGTGTGGATGGTTGTGCGGCCACCACGCTCATGCTCCGGTACCAATCGGAGTTGCTGACCTCCGACCACGCGGCGAGCCCGTCCTGAACGAAGTTCTGCATCTCCGACTCCCGCGCAGTAGCAGGGATCCACTCCCATACTGGCTGCCCCATGCTGGTAGACCGCACATTGGCCGCGGCTGGGTCCCCCATTGCCGTATCCATGACCTCGCGGTCGACCATAAGGACCCAGGTCTCCACACGAGGGTTGGTAAGGGGTAGGGGTGCATGGTGTAGCCGGCCCCCCATGCGCGCATATGCAGTCAGCGGCGCTCCTAGCAGGTGCATGATCCTGAACAAGATGGCGTCGCCCTGCACCCCAGCCCGGCGGCGTTCGTCCCATGGTAGGGAGACGGTTGCCGCGCCTCGCACCCCAGCTGCCTGGTGCACCCACAATGACCCACCATCGTGGGTGACGAAGAGGGCTCTGACCTCTGGGTACTGAGGGTAGGAGGGCTCTGGTGCGGGATCGTCAGGGGGATCCTGAGGTGGATCACTAGGGGGCCCTGGCGGCGAGTCGCTTGAACTGGAGTCTCTGGGCTCTGAGTCGGGATTGCCACCGCCGTGCACCACCGTCTCCATCGACTGCCGCCGGCGGGCCACCATCATGTTATGGGGATTTGGCCGGCCCTGAGTGGGAGGTTCGGCGAGAGCGGTCTCAGCGGCGGTCTGAGGCACTGGAGGGGTTACGCTGGCGACGGCGTCTGCCTCGTGTAGATGGTCCGCCGTCAGGCCCTGTGCGCTGCCCTGAGGGTCGCCTGGTGGGGAGGCTCCTGCCGACGTCGTCGCACCAGGCAGCGCGAGTCCTCTCGAGAGCACCGCGGAGATGTCCAGGGCCTGTACTGCCGCTAGGACTTCTCTGCGAATGTGTTCACTTCGGCTGCTCGCGTCCGAGTCGGAGCCGGACCTGTGGGCGGCCCTCCGCCTGCGCTCAGCCCGTGCCTGCGTGCTTCGGCTGCCTCTGGTCCCCGTGCTGGTACGGCTGATGTCCGTGCCAGAGTCGGGGTCAGAGTGATCAGGTGCGTGGCTTGGACCTGGGAGATGCTTGCCATGTGTCGCAGGGCCCGAAGATGCCCTTCGGGAACGCCGACGCCGGCGAGTCTCTGAGGTTGTCGCCACTGCGGGAAGGTGACGCACCAAGAGCTGGGTACCGCCCAAGACGTTCTGCTGAACCCCGCTGTCAAGGGGTACCTGCAGAGGGTCCGGCAGGGCCGCGGCGCCGATGCTGATGAAGTGCTGCAGCGATGAGGGATCCGCGCCTGAGTCATGAAGCGCGGAGGTGGCTGGTGCCAGCTGATGGGGCTGCTGTGGTCGATGTTGCGGCTGTTGTTGCTGCTGCTGCTGCTGCTGCTGTTGCTGCTGTAGCTGCTGCTGCTGTAACTGCTGCTGCTGTAACTGCTGCTGCATCGGTTCCAGTGGCTGCTGTTGAAGCCACTGCTGTTGCTGCTGCCGGTACGCGAGCCACTGCTGCTGCTGCTGTAGCTGTTGTTGGAACGGTGTGGGATATGCGCCCACGGGGTGATGGGTTCCCAGTGTGAACGGCACTGGTGATACTCCCCCAGCGAGGGGCGCTGATTGGGGCAATACCCAATTGACGCCGTTCCATACAGCCTGTGCGGGGGTGCCATCCGGCATGGTATAAGGGCGGGGCACCGCTGTGTAGGGCATGGTGGTGCCTGGATGTGGAATGGGATGAGCGGAAGCGTAAGCGGCGGGAGATGGGAAGGTGAAGGGCGAGAACAATGGGGGGTGTGACGGCTCTGCACTGACCCCCATGCTGGGAAAGGACTCTGATATATGTTGCGACATACTGGCTGCTGAGCTGATCAGATCGCACGCTGGGTGTGGCAAAAGCCACAGGTGAGCAGAAGGTAGGAAGTGCTCGCCTTTATTTATTCAGTGTCGCTTTCGTGAGGGGGGGAAGGAGGAGGTGAAGGTGTAGGGCTGACTTCTGGAGACGGTGGAGCGTCGGCCAAGGTTTCACCAGGAAGCACCGGTATTGCTGGGTGGTAAGGGTCCGGGTAGTTGAAGACGAAAACCGTGAACCCCTGGTAGTACCACTCACGGTAGTGGCGCGCTGGTGGGATAGCCAGCGTGACTGTATCCAGGCGCTCAGTTCTCCTCCTCGTCGTCAGAGGATGAGGGGGAGGGAGGACCGCTCCAAGGACCGTACTGCCAGAAGGCGCCTGCTGGTGGGTAGGTGGGGTCTGGAGGGAATACCCACTTGATGGGTCCTTGCTTCCACCACGCTCTTCTGTATTCCTCTGGCGAAGGGGGTACTGCCATACACCGGCGAACTCAAAAATTCGCCAGGGCTCCGCGACACAGATTTCAAGTGCCTATGTATGCAGGCACGGGTCAAGGAACTGCAACCAGAAAGCTCAGCAAGGTCCCAGAAAGCTCAGCAAGGTCCCAGAAGGTAGCCGGACTTCGTACACTCCCAAAATATTCCAGCCAGAGAGTAAACCAGAGGTGTCCAGAAACTGTCCAGAAACTGCCCAGAAGCCACTAAAAGCGCTACTTTGAGGGGTTTTCCCAGCTGCTGGTGGCCGTGAGGGCGGTATTGGGGGGTTCTAGGGTGTCCTATGGGGTCTGGGGAAGGAGTTTTTGGTGGTGGGGGCTACTGTGGAAGGTTTGGGGGTAGGCTGAAAAGGGGCTAAAACGGCTGTTTTGGGCTGTTTTTGGCTGTTTTTCGCCTTTTTAAGGCTCTAGAAAGTGGGCTATGACGTTTTCTTGGCTACTATAAACCGGGGAAACCCTTTAGGGTGCTCCCTGACGGTTGTTTGTAGCCTGGGGCAGACTTGGAAGTTAAGATCGGAAAACGAATGCTGACTTTTTTGAGCCTGGTTGGGTCCCCAGTGTTAAGGGGCGAAAATATGAAGTTTTGGAGATGTTTTCCAAAGGATACGGCCGTTGTATACCAAAAAAAATGTACTTACGGAGGCTAAAATTGCGCCCAGATAGCCGGAAGTGCAGCTCTCCCCCTGTAGTACAACGGAAGTTACAAAAGACCCGTGGGCGAGTTGCGCAGAGGCGAAATCGCAGCACGCTGATACCAAATGTGCCAGGGGCACGACGACAGATGCTCGGAGATATGTTTTTGATTGAACGTGCAAAGGTACACAATTCGGATTTTTATAATATACTGGATCAGGGCCAGATTGAGGTACAAACGATAATTCGGTTCCGAGTTCTCAAGGCTAAACACTTCTCAAGTGCTCTACTTATTCACTCGTCACTCAGGTTGCAGGGTCAACCACTCGAGAGCCGATGTCACACTTCGGCTCAACGTTCAGTTCTCGATCCGATCTCATTTCTAATTCCGATTCGTCATTCTCGATTCAGATGTTATGCCAACAGACTGACACGATGACCGCCCCACAGTACTGTCATACTACTGTACTGTCATACTGTCATACTGTCATAGCGTCATACTGTCATACTGTCATAACCTTAATATCTGATATTCGATTTCATTGTCTTTTCAACCCCGATGCAAATCTGACCATTCTTCGAGGGTCTGACTGAGTTCCACGATGACACCCCCCACAGTACTGTCATACTACTATAGTGTCATACTGTCATACTGTCATACTGTCATACTGTCATACCCCGGGCATCTGGTATTCATTCTCATCGTGATTTCAAGCCCAATCTCACTGTCATCGTGCCAATCCCAGATTACCCCCGATGACACACATACGGACGCATAGACATATCGGCTCACGCTGTGCCTCCGGGCACAAATGCACTTCAACGGGCACCCTGCTGACGGCGAGTGCAGACAACCTCGTCAGCCACCCGACTGAAGATGTTGACTTGCTGGATGAGGAGTTCTACGCCGCGTGTAGGCAAACGTTGGAGGAGTGCCGCGAGGCCTCGGACAACCTTCTCCCCAACCTTAAGTGCAAAAGCATACGCACGGATGGGGGAGTTCAGTGGAAGACCGACATTGAGGGTACTCTCGCAGCGGCGCATGACGAAGAAGGACCGCTGCTGCTGGTGTTCTATGCAACCCTCAGAGGGCACACGGTCAAGGTGCTGATCGACTCGGGGGCCTCTGACAACTTCATCTCGGAGCAGAGCGCCAAGCGATGTGGCCTCACGACACGAGCTGGCTCCGAGATGCGAGTCACCTTAGCGGATGGATCTGTAAAGATCACTGGCGCCACCGCGTACGCCAAGTTTAACACGCACACCACCACGGGCACCTATACGGAGAACGCCCTTGCCCTTCGAATCCTACCTCTGGGCATACAAGTGGATGCTATCCTTGGCGGAAGGTGGTTACGCAGTCACTCTCCTGTCACTCTGGGCTATGAAGGGAATGGTTCCGTCTCCTTCCTCAGGAAGTCCCGCGGTGGTAAGATTGGGGATCGCGTCACCATCACAGGCTGCTCTCCTGGGAAAGCATCTATCTGGAGACAAGTCTCCAAAGGGCACGGCTTGTGCGGGATTAGTGGACGAGGTGTTCCTGACCCCCGCCCAGTTGAAGAAGTACTTGGTGTACGCGGAGACGCAGAAGCTGCGCGGCAACGATGACCCGGGGATACAACCCGCCTGGCTCATGATGGCCGAGAAGTCCCACGATGATACGACTTCTGCCTTTGCAGCCACGGCTATCGACTCTGAGGACGCCGAACCTGCTGCGGATACTGAAGACGCAGAAGTGGGCCCCGAGTGGACCCTCAAATTTCAGGACTTCTGGGGTGAGGAGTACAAGAAGGAGATGACGACTGCTCTACCGAACATTGATGGACTCAGACATGATCCCCAAGATGAGGCCAACATCAACCTGGACCCTGAGCTGAGCAAGAAGGGGCCGCCCTGCCAGCGCATCTACAAGAAGTCTGCAGAGGAACTCCGCCAACTTCGAGAGCGCGTCGAGACCTTGATGTCCAAGGGCTACATCCGACCCTCGTCCAGCCCTTATGCAGCTCCCTGCCTGATGGTCCCCAAACCAGGGAACCCCAAGGAGCTGCGACTGGTGATCGATTACCGGCTTCTCAACCGCCAGACAGTGAAGGACAAGTACCCCCTTCCGGACATCCAGATGATGTTCGACGAGATGCAGGGTGCGAAGTTCTTCTCCTCATTCGACGCGGTGGATGGCTTCTGGCAAGTCCCGATGGCTCCAGGAGACGTCGAGAAGACCGCCTTCACCACCCAGATGGGGTCATATGAGTGGTTGGTCATGCCACAGGGACTGCAGAACTCGCCATCTCAGTACCAGCGACGAATGCAGCGGGCTCTGGGTCATCTCCCCTTTGTCCGGATCTTCATTGATGACGTGGTCGTTTTCAGCAACACCGCCGCAGAGCACTACGAACACGTCAAGCAGTTGCTCCTGACGTGCAGGGAGAAGGGCGTCTTCCTCAAGAGATCCAAGTGTCAACTGTTGAAGAAATCCTTGCGGTTCCTTGGTCACTGCATTTCCGCGGATGGCTAAAGACCCCAACATGACAAGGTGGCCGCAGTGAGAGACTGGCCAGAGCTGGAAACGGTCACCCACGTCAGGCAATTCCTGGGCCTGGCGGGGTATTACCGCAGATTCATTCACTGCTTCTCCGAGATCGCTCAGCCCCTCACCCGGCTGACCAAATCGGACGTACCTTGGGAGTGGGGTCCCATGCAGCAGTGGGCCTTCGAGGAACTGAAGAAGGCCCTCACCTCAGCACCAGTACTCGCCTTACCCAACATTAAGGGTGCTGCAGACGGCACAGCACCTTTCGTGGTGCAGACGGATGCCAGCGGCATCGCCCTTGGGGGAGTACTGATGCAAGACAACGGAGATGGTCTCGGCCTGCGCGTGATAGCATACGAGAGCCGCCAGTTCTCAGCCGCCGAGCAGAACTACCACACTGGCGAGCGAGAACTAGGCGCCCTGCACCACTGTACCACCGTCACCTGGCGGCATTACCTCATCTTCACCAGCTTCCGCATCCAGGGCGATCACCGTCCCCTTGAATGGCTGATGGAACCTGGAAGAGAGCTCAGCCGCAGACAGGCGCGCTGGTACATGGATCTGGTGGAGGTGGGAGTCCCGCGCATGGAGTACATCAAGGGGGCACTACTGCTGGTACCGGACGCCTTGTCCAGAAGACCTGACTTCAAAGACAAGGACGTTCGTGAGGGGTTGAAGGAAGCAGGAGTGATCGACCCCACCTCAGACCTGCCGAAAGACCCTCTGGCATCGCTGGAGTCTGAATGCTTCACCAGCTCACCACCCGCGGCTCATCCCCACTGGGCCCAGACGGTTGACTGTTGGCTTTCAGCAGTGGAAACCCTCTCCGTGGCGGAGCAGGCCATGGATCTGGGGGAGACCATCGCTCTCGTTAATCCGAAGCTCTATAAGGGGGCGAAGGGAGATGGCCTCGACTTCGACATGCCTGACTGGCCTGAAGCCAAAAGCGCGAAGCCGACAGAAACTCCACACGAACCCCCTGACCGAGCTCCACCTCAGATAAGGATAACGAGGAGTATGTCACGGGCTGGGAAAGCTTCTACGACCCCAGCACCTCCACAGTCAGTGTCACTGAAGACGCGAGCGCCTACATCACGAGCTGATACACCGGCGGCGCCCACTGACAAGCCGCCAGCGAGCTCACCACACCCACAGAAGACGCCCCAGCAGTCAGTTTCACCCTCGATCCTTCCCCCACAAAAGCGACAAGCTCGTCCCCCAGAGGACTCGCAGAATTGGCGTGTTCGCGCAGAGTACTCCTCGAAGTACGCCGAGAAGTTTGGACCCTTCGACGTGGACGCCTGTTGTGACCTTGGCGGCCGCAACAGACAGGCGGATCGATTTTGGACAAACTGCCTTTCTGAGAAATGGAGGGGTCTTCGGGTTTGGTGCAACCCTCCATATAACTCCCAAACACATCACTGTGGAGGTAATTCTGAACAAGTACATCACAGAATGGAAGGCGGACCCGGGGAACACTTCTGCGGTCTTCGTCCTGCCAGATTACCAGTCCAAACTCCCCGCGTGGCGTAAGCTATTCAGGAAGGGCAATATGCAGATCGTGGAGGTCGTCCCTACTCACGACGACAAGGGCGAGCCTAATCAGTTCTTCGAGAACCCAGATGGGAAGGCTTTCAACCTTCGCTGGCCTGTCTTGATAGTGCACGCCCCTCCTGCCAAACCACAGCCAGCACGCGTGAGACATCCGCGAACGACTCCCGCTGTGATAAGGACGGGTGAGGCAGCAGACTTCAGAGACACGATCTCCCAGCAGTCAGACTCGAAGTTCCTGCGTGCGCTGAAAGCAGAGTACACCCGAGAAGGGTCACTCCGTTCACTGCGTGAGAAGGTAAAGGCAGCGCCGCACCAATGCCTACAAGACTTCAGGCTGGTGGGTGAGGTAGTTTGGAGAACCGCAGCGGGAAGGTATCAGTTGGTGCTGGGGGAGGATTCTCCGCTTCGGGAGGTGGTGATTCGTCATGCCCACGAGTCATTGTCCTCAGGTCACACTGGGAGAGACAAAACTCTGGAAAGAGTGCTGCGACGCTTTTATTGGCGTGGTGCTGCAGAGGACGTGGGTACCTGGGTAGCATCCTGCGCTGTGTGCCAATCAGTGAGACCACGGGGAACTTACCCGGATGGGTTGCTGAATCCTCACAGCATCCCGAACAGACCATGGCAAGATGTCGCAGTGGACTTCGTCACTGGCTTGCCAGTATCAGAGAGAGGTAATGACGCTTTCGTGGCCTTCACGTGCAAGCTGACGAAGATGGTCCACGTCGTACCGATGAACTTCGGAGACAGCTCTGCAGCTGTAGTGGCCAGAATCTACTTTGACTCGGTGTGGCGCTTGCATGGCGCACCTATGAAGATCATCTCTGACCGTGACCCGAGGTTTCAGGATGCCTTCTGCCAGGAGCTCATGAGACTAATGGGTGTAAAAGTGGCTCGCACTACGCCGTACAACCCTCGGTCTGACGGCCAGGCGGAACACAGCAACAGGGTTATTGAGGACATGCTCAGGTCCTTCGTAGACGCCAATGTGGAGGACTGGGACTTGTACACCACTAACGTGGAGTTCGCAATCAATGACTCCAGAAGTGAATCTACTGGCTTCACACCATTTGAGCTGGTGTTTGGGTTCTCGCCGCTGTCACAGTTGGACCTTTTCCTGGAGGCCGCGCAGTCCACCGCTGGACGACGAACAGGGGGAGTAGGTACCGCACACGAAGTGGCCGCGAAACTTTCGTCGCAGCTGCGGGACGCCAGACAGCGGTTGGAGCTGGCTCAACAGCGACAGCGCGAGCAGTTTGATCGCAGTCACGGACAGCGAGAGTATGCTGTTGGAGATCTGGTCTGGATAGAAGCGAAACACCTTACAGAGAAGGTGATGGATCGCTCCATCTGTAGGAAGTTGACCAAACGCTGGCATGGACCAGTTCCTGTGACCGAACGCTTCTTCAGTGATATGCAGATGACCATGCCAGAGGCCGACAGGGGAGCTCCAGTAGCCTACCGCCTACGCCTCCCTCCTCACTGGCGGATACATGACGTGTTCGCCCAACACCGCCTCAAGCCGTACACCAGCGGTCAAGACACTTTCGCCGCGCGTGATCACCTGGCAGTACCTGAAGAGGTGGTAGTGGACGATCAGAAGGAAGCACATGTTGAGCGCATCCTTGCACGCCGGGTACGGTCTGTTCGAGGAAAAGAGGTGGAAGAATGGAAAGTTCGCTGGACTGGCTACTCCAAAGCTCACGACCAATGGAGGACGCGTGACAAACTCGAACGCGGAGGTCCACTTCAACAGCTTTGTGAATTCGAGCAAGCGAGGCTGCGCATGGAAGCACAAGTTCGCGACGAAGCCACTCGGCGACGTGAGCAACGTGGCCGTCACTCTGCTCAAGCTGGGATGACACTGGCTCACCTCATCACTAATCCCTGCGATGAACTGGACCAGCTCGAACAGATGGAACATGATACCCCTCTGCCGTGGGAACGTCAAGAACGCACGGAAGATGGGTCGTTGGCACTGGTGACAGAGCTACTGGCGATCCAGACGGAAGCAACCCGCATGCCCAGAATTCTTGTACTTTTCAGTGGCACCGGTTCGGTAGAAAGAGAATTCCTAAATTGCTTCCCCTCCGCTTCAGTGGTGACCCTCGACTCCGAACACATCTGGCATCCCACTCATGTGCAAGACATCCTACAGTGGGACTACAAACAATACCCGCCTGGATTCTTCGATGTCGTTTGGGCCAGCCCCCCCTGTAGACAGTACAGTCAAGCGCGCACCACTGGAGGACCCCCTGATCTTCCCCAGGCTGACAAAATCGTGCGACGAACATTGCAGATCATTGACTACCTGGAGCCAAAACACTGGTTCATGGAGAACCCCAGAGGTCGCTTTCCCAACGCGTTGCGGCTCCGCCCCATGATGCGCCAGCTTCCTCCCCCGCTGGTGTGTACCTACTGCATGTACGGTACGCAGTACATGAAGCCCACCTGCATATGGACGAATTCAGCACCACCCACGCCCTTGCTACGCTGCACTGCTTCGACACCATATGCGTGCAGATGGGCAACCGGTGCTCATCCAGAGACTGCTCAGCTGGGACCGCATCCGCAACAGACTGGAGCGGGCCAATCCGCGAGCGTATATCCCGTACCAGCGCCCCTGCTGCGACAACTTTTCCGACATCTACGCCTCCGCAAGACTGAAGATCCGCTTTAGATTCCAAGCGGCACCCTCCTCCGTGAAAGTGGTGCCCTGGTAGCGGCAGGCAAGTTGTGCTCGAAGATGAACCAGGGAACCTAAGAACTGGAAACAGAAAGGAACCAGAAAACCTGAGAACTGGAACTTAGATGGGTACCTTAGCGGAGTGATCCCAGGAGGTAGACCACTCCTAAGGGGGGGAGAGTTGTGCCCGGAGGCACAGCGTGAGCCGATATGTCTATGCGTCCGTATGTGTGTCATCGGGGGTAATCTGGGATTGGCACGATGACAGTGAAATTGGGCTTGAAATCACGATGAGAATGAGTACCAGATGTCCGGGGTATGACAGTATGACACTATGACACTATGACACTATAGTAGTATGACAGTACTGTGGGGTGGTCATCGTGGCACTCAGTCAGACCCTCGAAGAATGGTCAGATTCGCATCGGGATCGGAAAGACAATGAAATCGAATATCAGATGTCGGGGCTATGACAGTATGACAGTATGACAGTATGACAGTACAGTAGTATGACAGTACTGTGTGGCAGTCATCGTGTCAGTCTGTCGACATAACATCTGAATCGAGAATGACGAATCGGAATTAGAAATGAGATCGGATCGGGAATTGAACGTTGAGCCGAAGTGTGACATCGGCTGTCGAGAGGTTGACCTTGCAACCTGAGTGACGAGTGAATAAGTGGAGCACTTGAGAAGTGTTTAGCCTTCAGAACTCGGAACCGAATTATCGTTTGTACCTCAATCTGGCCCTGATCCAGTATATTATAAAATCCGAATTGTGTACCTTTGCACGTTCAATCAAAAACATATTTCCGAGCATCTGTCGTACTGCCCACAGGCACAGAATGCCTCGGAGTGGGGTACCGTGAGTATGTGGACGAGAATGGCCTGAAGTCCAAGCTGTTCTTGAGGAAGGAGGTGAGGATTGCCGCAGTGTTCCGCCCAGTTTTTGCAACAGTTTGTGAATAACCTAGCTAGGGAGCATGTGTTTTGCTAGTCTTATTTCTTATCTTTTTCACGATTCCCAGTTTTTGCAACAGTTTGTGAATGATGGAGGTGAAGGGGGGCGCACCTCAGGAGTATGAGGAGATAGCTCGCACGCAGAACCTTAAGTTCCACCCTATAGAAAAAGCATTTCACCGCATGCGGAAGAGTGCCGAGAAAACGCCCGAGTCCCCTGTTTTCGACATTGACTTGGACGACTTGTTCGGCTATGCAGTGACCGAATTCTACACTCACAGGTATTCCTTTTTTGAACAAATTACTTAATGAATTGAATTTCTCCTTTGGTAATTCAGTGCTTTGGCTGTAACAGTGTGCGGTGTCCTGCATTTTTGGACAAATTACTTAATTTTATTGAATTTCGCCTTTGGTAAATCAGTGCTGTGGCTGTACTGCAGGTACAAAATCGTGGGAAAGACACTGAAAAACACACCGGCAGAGAAACATGATAGCAACCTGAAGAAGATCGTCACTGTTGGAGCTGAATCCGAAAATAAGGAGAACCAGCGCCCTGCAAGCGCCGAGAGAAAAGAAACAAAAGAAGCGGACGATATCGACGACGTCGTGGATGGACCCGTTGAGCCGTTGAAGCCAGTGCCAGCAGTTCGTCAAGCCCAAACTCGGAGACGTCGAACGGTGCGCAGCTGTTTCTTTCATCCTGGCGAGAGGTGGCTGCATATTTTTAATCATAAGTTTAATATCATGTTTCCTGTGTTTCTCTTTCCTCTCTCGATGCATGTGGGCCTGTGGCCTCTGCTGAAACCAGTCCGTCCGTCGTAAGTTTTATATCATCCTATCACAGTTTCCCATCACTGCTGTTCTCACGGTCTCTCGATGCTGGTTGGCCTGTGGCCTCCGCTCGAGGCAGTCCTATCACACTTTCCCAACACTTCTGTGCTCACGGTCTCTCGATGCTGGTTGGCCTGTGGCCTCCGCTCGACTTGATGCATGTGGGCCTGTGGCCTCTGCTCAAACCAGTCCGTCTGTCGTAAGTTTCATATCATGCTTCCTGTGTGCTGTACAATATGATTAAGTATTTGAGTTTGCCCACCCACCTAATATTCTGCGTTAAACATGTATTTGACGGTTGTTTTCCTGTGTCGCAGACCGACTCAGGAGAGGGCAGAAAAAATGACACAGTGCAAAACCTTCCCACCGCCGCAGCAAGAAGTAAATCGTCCCAGAAGAAGAAGAGCGACGGGGGGAAGGGAAGGAAGGACCCCGCAGTGAGCACAGGAGGCAAAGATGTCGAGATCAAGCCGTGTGTATTCCCTGAGGATCACCTGTTCCCAACGGCGGACGTAAAGAAATGGGAGGCGAAGAATTTGCAGGTATCTTCCCTCTCCCCGTCGATCATATCAAGCCTGCTGCTTATCATTATTTCGCTTCGGCACTTACTAACTTTATATCTATTGTTCCCTAGGTGTTTGCCCGACTCTTCCAGCCCACACTCCTAGAGGCGGCCATCGAGGACAAGGCCGTCAAGGCCAACCCGGCCCTCCTCGCGCACATCAAGGATCAGAAGGAGTGCATCCAGAATATTTCCCGCGGGAAGCTTACGACCCACCAACATGTGGGGAGCGTGCTTCAGCGAGGATATCGGGAGGGTCGGAGTAAGGTAACGTTTTGGTGGTTGGGATACGTGCTGTGCCACGACACGAACAAAGATGGCAACCGTTTCTTTATCCTCTTCCAGGACAACAGCACCTGTTATATGTACGAGGACGAGGTGGATGACGCACTGGGAGTTGAGGATGAGGCTGAGTGCGAGGCGTGCAAAAACTCGATCGAGAACCCCACCACCTTCGTGATGTGCTCATCGTGTTCCAAGTGGTGGCACCGTGAGTGCCACGATCCGGCAGTCTCGGTGCAAGAAATGAAAGAACCGGACTGGTACTGTGCGCAGTGTCGGCCCACCAGCACGGAACAACCAGCAGCTCTGCTGTTGCAGTTGGACTCGACAGAGGGAGCGCTTACGGCTTGCGGCTTGACTTTAGATGATGAGGATACTGAAGGGAGAGGGTTCCCTGAATCACAGTTATAGTTCACAGTTCAGCATATACATGTGTGCGCGTGAAGAACATTCTTGGTAGAGTGTGCCTACTAGTTATGCCAGAAGAGAAGCAGATTCGTATAGCATGTTTTGTTTTGCTCTTAACATCCTAGAGGAACTTATCCGTGCGTTGTAATATCCTAGAGGAACGTATGCCATGATTAATATCCTGAGGGAACTTATCTGTCACTTTTAATATCCCAGGGGAACTTATCTTCCACCTTTAATGTCCTGCAGGAACTTATCTGCCCCTTTTAATATCCTGCAGGAACTTATCTTCCACCTTTACTATGTTACAGGAACTTATCTTCCACCTTTAACATCCTACGGGAACTTATCTTCCACCTTTAATATCCTACGGGAACTTATCATACACCTTTAATATCCTACGGGAACTTGTCATACACCTTTAATATCCCACGGGAACTTATCTCCGACCTCTAATATCCTACAGGAACTTATCTTCCACCTTTAATGTCCTACGGGAACTTATCATACACATTTAATGTCGTGCAGGAACTTATCTTCCACATTTAATATCCTACGGGAACTTATCATACACCTTTAATGCCGTGCAGGAACTTATCTCCCACCTCTAATATCCTACAGGAACTTATCTTCCACCTTTAATGACCTACGGGAACTTATCTTCCACCTTTAATATCCTACGGGAACTTATGAGTGATAATTATAGGATCCTGGGGGATCCTGGGGGATCCTGGGGGATCCTGGGGGATCCTGGGGGATCCTGTATGATCCTGTATGATCCTGCAAAATATAGGATATTACAGGATTATGCAGGAAAATCCTTACGTGAGTGAATGTACAGGGATTGTAAATGATTGCAATCCAGCCGGAGGAACAATCTCAACAGCTATTCTGTACTATAATGAATTCATCGGAGTTATACTCATTTCGACGATTCGAAACCCATGTCATTTGTAGTGATGACAACTCATGTGAATATATAGGGTTTTTATCAGAATGCTTTTATGTGATGTCAACATATTATGAACAATTCTCTTGCATCTCAGGACAAAGGAGTTACGCTTGGAAGGTCTTGCATGGTGGTCACCAACAGTTATCAGCTGTTATTCGGGTGCCATATTCTGCCTTCAGCACTGGGACTATATCAACCAGTCTTACAGCGATACACTTGTCCTTCCCACTCTTATGCACGGCTATAGTGCCAAAGTGTATCAGGTGGGATATATATATATATATACATTATATAACTATCATCTTATGATCCAGGACATGCAATTAAGCATAGTATCAGGGATATGTTATGTATATAGTTCAGCATTCCGAACTTACTCGAGGATGTAAATGCTGAGTAAGAGTCAACTTATAGTCATTGGGATGTAGTTTCCCATCCGATTTTACACTTTGTTAGTGATGGTGGATTTAACGTTGTACAGATTTCAACGTTACTTGTGGATGCAGTGGTTTTATCAAAAGCAATCCATCAGAAATCACCAGATCGGAATATAAAATGGATATGTGTGTGATCCTATCCACCTTCTTCCCTCCTTGAGGAAGTGTGAACATATAGGCAGGTCAGTTGCTTATATACCTTAGCTTACAGCTTATAGCTTACAGCTTATAGCTTACAGCTTATAGCTTACAGCTTATAGCTTATAGCTTGCAGTCCTTGTAGGAAGCAGCTCATAAAGTTTTAGGGTTGTTGCCCAACAGTTCTTGGGTTGTTGCCCAACAGTTCTTGGGTTGTTGCCCGAAATATTATCATGTCTGTGCTGATTACAGCATGATATATATATATATGCCAAACACGAAGTGTATCCAATATTTAGGTGGCATTTAGGGCATGTTACGTTACAATGGCCCATATCCCCCTCAGTGTGTTTAGGGTGTTACTTGGTATCAGTAACCCTAAAATAAGTAAAATTAAAGCAGTATAAATATTTTGCAAACATATTTAAGCAAAACTGCATTTAATGTCACACTGAATGTTACGTGGTTTGCAGGAGGTATGTTACACCCCTGACACACACATTTAATTTTAGGGGTGTTACAGGGTGTTACACGTGCTGCATAAATCAGGGAATATTTGTTGATAGCTGAATAATCAGATCAGCAAAAAAAATCAACCCGATTTTTTATTTTGAAATCATGCGTGGAGCATTTTTACGCATTTTGTTACAGCCAATATGTATACCCTTATATATTACACACCTAATATCTAGGGTGTTACACGATATATGACCATGGTCATTATGATTTTCTGATACCTTAATAGGTATAAAATCATAATATCAAATAAAATAGGGTCGAAATTTCAATTTTGAAATATATCGCAAACGAATTTCACCCATTTTGCCCATTTTTCGGCTATTTCTTGTTTTCCATAGTAATATATCTCTGTGTGTGTGTAAGCTGCAAAGTACAGAAGTACTGCAACTTACTTCACCTTTGCACATGACGATTTTCATGGCATAAAAGTGAATATTCCTGTATGTCAACATCTGTGGTTGATCATATTTGTGGGTTTTACTGATTTGAAACCCATGGAAGTAAATGCACTCCCTGATGATATTTAGGTGTACCAACTATAAGCGGATTATCCACTTTAGTGATAACTTATCAACCTATGATATGTTTGAGCATATGACTGTGCTCTAAGAGTATATCAAAATGATATCTCTAAATTCCAAACATATCTGGACATAGCTTGATTATAATCAAAGCAGTTTAGCACAACACATATATATGTGTGTGTGTGTGTCCACAACAACCTATGTCAGCTCAATATATGTATGTACTGATCTGATTAGGTACATGCTTTTGTGCTGATCAATACTGAGTCATTTGTCAGAATGCAGTATAGTGGTTGTTGTTGCTCCAGCGATGTGTGAGAGTGAATGGACTGTGCTCAACAGTTACCAGCTGTTGTAATGAGCACAGTATTCTGCCTTCGGGTCTGGAGATAACTCCATCCAGCCCTACAGCATGTTGTTTTATCCTGCTCCCATATGTATCGCCATCTCTAACATTCCATACGCACATGTGTTTGTGGAATGATATCCATATTATCATGCACATAATAGACATTATAGTTGATCAATTCACTCCGAATCAGTGAATATCATCATATACAGTAATGCCAGTGTGTGTGCAATGTGTAGTACTTGTCGATTAGTACTTTTGCCAGTGTGTGTGTGTGTGTGCTCACTTTTACACACTTACAGGAAGATAACTTCTGGTATTACAATATTCCCAGACAGTTTATCATGCAGGATGATGATCAGCATACCATGTACTGAATGAATCTAGCATGATATATATCAGGTTAGGAGTTATTGTAATCCTGTTTTAATCTCATTCACAATAATGAGTTGCATGTGATTTTACATGTAGCTCTGGTGAGTGTTCCATCCAGTAATCCATCATAGAACGTGCATGTGATCCGAAGAGCATCTCGGCTCCACCGGGACATGACGAGCTAGTTATGATGTTAAGACTACTTTCAGGCACCTTATGCTAACATGGTTCTAATATAACTTAGCATGCACTGCAAAAATGCATGTGCAATGTTCAGTATTTGCAATATGCTAGTGCGTGTTCCAGTTGTTAACGTGATCAAACTGGATATATATACTACAGCTGGTATCGTGATCAAGCTGTTCTGGTGATGCATGCACAATTTAATGTTGCAGTCACTCAGTATAGTGTATATGTGATGTAATGCTGTATGTATTCACTATATGCTGCATGTTGGAAAATGCTGCAAGTGGAGTATTAGTGCATGAGTGTGTGTGTGTGTTGCAATAATTGCAATCTCAGTACACACATATCCTGCACACTATTTTGCTGCAGATCATGAAGATGTATACAACATTTGCAAATAAGTATACAATTTCTGACAGCGAGTATTTTGTAATATCTCTGCAGCCATCAAGATATAGTGTGAAATGCTGCACTATGGTGATCATGCATCAATCGTGCGTCCATCCAAAATATCCCTGCGAGTATACAAATGTTTTGCAGAGTATATTGACGCGAGCATGTAATGCACAGATGATCGTAGCAATATTTTGACATCATCATCGTAAAATTGCAAGATAATCGTAGCACGCTGCAAGTGAATTTATGAAATCGCGCGCGCTGCTGATGAAAAGCATATATCGTCGCCATTTCTCAGCGCATGATACGAGCGCTGACTTATGCTGACTTGTGCGCGGATCATAAATCCGTCGATGATTTCTATGCCGTATCTCATTCTGCGTAATTTTCAACTGCGAATCATCCATGCGCGTGCATGTGCTTGCCGCGCATACTTCTGATTGCGAATCACTTCTGCGAGAACATATGATTGTCGCGCATGCTTTCAGCTGCGAATCGATATCTCGCGCATCGACATATATGATCGTCGTACAGTATACATTTCTCAAAGCTGCAATTCATTCTGTGCGCGTATGTGACCACAGAGCATTTTTATGCCTCGTGCACACCTTTTCGCACAGTAAATTTGATGATCAGCTGTATGTGCGATCCTGCGAATGCGACAATTATCTCGCGCACTGTCTTACCTATTGCAGCGGTATATGCGATATATCAATATGCGTATTATTCGACTGCGTCGTCAAATATGCTTGAACTCCGCAACCTGTAAACACACAATTATTGATATCTACTCGCTGCACTCACTTGAGTTCTCGTTTCTCGTGCCTGACGAGCTAGAATACCATCTGATACGGGCTGATATGCGAGCCCTCAATATATCAATAATATAATAGAAAGCGCGGTGTTATTGGACTGTAACACACGTGCAAGTTATGAGCGGGATGAGTGCAGTGACTTCTGTGAGAAGATGCTGCTCTAGCACGACGCTAGCTCATCTATACCGAATGTCTCCCATCGCATAGATAGTACCGCCATTGGGTTGTGAACCCGCGACATTGGTTGAACGACCAGTATCGTCGGAACGAATAATGCGTTCGCCCCATAATACTGCGCATGCTTGTTCCGCACATGCTTGAAGCGAAGATGATTTCTTGTTTGTTACTTCAAGATTGTATCTTGCTTTGCCATCTTCGAGTTCGACATACGAACTCTCGATGGCAGATGTCATTCAAGTCTTTCCTTGAATAATGACAGATGATGTGACTTATCATCTGACGACATGTACAGTCATAGTCGACCGTACTGACGACTGTCTGTCATTATAATATATGACATGACTCGACATGACATGACATGGTATGACATGTCTGACAGGTATGACACGTATGACATGTATGACACATATGTCATCGGTCATGACCCTGACAGAATATGCAGAGTGGAAGGAAATACACCTAGCACCCTACGTCGGACGTGTTTGGGACCAATTTCCACCCCTCGGGAGTGGGAAGGCCGCGAAGCGATGCTTCCATCCCACTCGACGGTTACGGCCATGAAACTTACCGTCTGACCGACGGTTTCGCTCGTCGCGCCATTTTGACGGTGGGAATTTTACACCACCGCCCCCATGCCGACGGGGAAAACCATCCCGTGGCGGCGGTGTGTCTTGCGCATGCTCGCGCTCGTCATGACGAAGGGAGGCAAGAAGGGAAGAAGCCTCACCAACTATACGAGGAACCTCCTCAAGGAAGTCCGAGATGTCACGCTGCTCCCCACCCGCGTACGCTAGTCCGAGAGGCGTGTGCGTCGGGACAGACGCGGTCGCCTTGGGGCGGTTGGGAGGGCCATTAGGGTTCGCACACCGCCAAACCTCGAGAACGTGTGTGTAGATCTCCTCGATGCCCACCTTAGCCAATTTGTCCAGGCGAAGTGGGGTGATTACCTCTCTGTAAAACTCAGCATCCAGTGCCGCCAGTAGCTGCCTCTTGGCGGCCTTGTCGTCCAGAGAGCCGGCTCCAGAAGACGCAATTGCCTTTAGACACTCATCAAATTGGGTCACTAAGGGCTCTGGATCGTCAGAGGACCCAAACGAAATGCCTAAAAGCTCCTCGTGATGGCGGAGCGGCCGATGCCCAGGCGGCAGTAGCCGCTTGGTAATCTCTAGGAGTGCGCGCTTACCGTCGCGCGGAGAAATTCGAGCCGAAGCGTCAACCCACCTTCGAGCTGGAGAGTGGGGGGTCGTCAAAGACACCAATGCACGAAGTAAGATGTCGTTGAAAATCGGGTGGACCTCTTTGTCGACGTCCACGAGGTAAAAAATGTCCTCGTTGGCGGAGTCCTTGTTGACGAAAGAAGCTCATGAGAAACCCGAAATAAACTAGCTATATGAGGGGGGGAAAGAAGGCGGTACGACAGCTGCCACAGAGTGGCAGGCAGCTGAAGGACAAGGCTTGCGGATAATATTACCAAGTGAGGGCTGGCGGCTTGCGCCGCCAAGTTATTACGAAGGGAAGATGGTCTGTGATGGGCGCGTGTCGCAATGTCATCATCATAACGTGTGACACTGCGACCGCAACTACGATGCTTCAGGTTGAGTGCCACAAGGAGTCACCTACTACTAGATACTACTATTATAGGGTACCTAATATTGTACTCTACGTGACACTACCTGACTACGAAGTGGTCACTAAAGATGAAGCACTACCCATTCAATGGAAGGGTACACGCTACGGTATGCATGCTAGAAAATACGTCTAGGGCACTACCGATTTACGTGCAAAAAGCACACTCAGCAAATTACCTCTAAGGCACTACCAAGTAAAGTGCTTCTAAGCACTACCTACGAAAGGGATCGCGACGTGTGATCGTAGAATGTTGAAAATGTTGATTGTCGTTCTTGTTGTCGTCCATGATGTGCTTGATCTTGGTTGGAGGAAGTGCTTGGCCATCTCGAAGTTCCAATGGCGTTACTTCTGGAATAGTTTCCAATTCCTTGGTGGTGTCAAACATCTTGTCCGAAGTAGTTACGACTGAAGATTGACTGAAGACTGAAGACTGCGTGTCGCAATGTCATCATCATAACGTGTGACACTGCGACCGCAACTACGATGCTTCAGGTTGAGTGACACAAGGAGTCACCTACTACTAGATACTACTATAGGGTACCTAATATTGTACTCTACGTGAGAAGCCTCCAATGCAGTAACCAAGGAGTCCCAAAGAACTAGTCGATGTGGCTCGCTTCCGGAAAATGACGGCGCCTTGGTACCTAGGGTGTCCTTGGCAACACGTTTAACAACGTCAACGTCCCAGGATGATTGCAAAACAGCGGCGCCACGTGTCCTGTCAGCAGCAGCAAGGGTAGCATGCGCTGACTGCGGAGTGCTCTTATAGCGAGCACCCACGTTCCTAGCGAAAATCGAATCGAGGCGCATCCTAGCGCCCACGTCCGGTGTGTTAATTGAAGATGAAGACATTCAGAATTGAAATTCCTATAGGAGGGGTGTCGGGGAAAAGGCGAAGTGCAAATTGTAAGGTGGCGAGCGAGGGGAATGCAGTTGCGGAGTGAGGCTAAAATGGGGGTCGAACGAAATCAACGAAGTCGAATACGCGACGGCCAAGGAGATGTCGACAGGGGTGATCAAGCCAAGTCAAAAACAAAATCCAACGCGGACACTCGAAGAAGAGGCCGAAAGTCCCCAATCCAAAATCTCACCGTAACCTAGCGCAAACCGCACGCTCTAAAGCGGCCAATTCAACACCTCGCGAGGCCCCAACGCCCCGCCAAGCGGAAAAGCTTAGCCAATCATGGCAAAGTCAGCAGTGAGAAAAGCGGGGTGATACCCCATAACCTGTGAGTCACGGGGAGCCCAATCTTGCCACCCCCACTGTAAGGGGGGGCACAGTGGGTCTCCTGTCTGTCACCCCTCAGCCCGAGGTGTCACCAGTGTCCGTTGTCACGGTTGTCGGCGTGCTATAAAACACTCACCTAAGTATTTTATATCATCTTAGTATCCGAGAGCACCTGCCCCTGCGAGACAGTTCTGCTTCCACGCATTCGGCATATATATATCCACATATATATTTCTCACTTCTTGTCAGTGAGATATAATATTGTAACGCCAATATATCGGGTGTCACTGAATAATTATCATACAAGTGTAAACTGATTATACAGATAAACGAATATAATGCATCGGTGACCTAGGTATCTGTCACCAAGTACTGTACGAGTACTGGTACAGTCAAACGGAGTTATGCAAGTTATGACCTACGGTGCATTGAATCCAGCAATACCGAGCCTTGGTTCCGAGTGCAGTTCGTATCCATATGTGGTCCCTGTCGGGTTTGCACCGTTTGCTCTTTTTGCTAACCATATATATATATATATATATAAGGATATATATATGTCGGGTGCTAAGGAGCAGAACAGGTACGCCGAGGGGCGGATGTTCTCGGATACTAAGATGGTATATAATACTTAGGTGAGTGTTTTATCAGGGCACACTGATGGGAACGGAGATATATATATGATAATGTAACTTATATGTATCACGGTCCCCGAACGAACGAAGCTGGACAGCGGAGGTCCCGGAGGTCACAACAAACTAAGATGAGATAATAATCCGCTCAAAAAACTGCCCCGTAAAGATCTACGGACTCACCGGTTCGGCATCCCAGTTCGCAGAGCCCAGCGGGCCATCAGCTGAGAGCAACATCCCGCCAGGATTTGGTGAAGGAACAGGCCAGAGCACTGATCAGAAGGCTCCCCGCCGCACACTTCAAAGGCACGGTGGACATCCCCGAAACTGCAGGTGCACGGCTTGCATTAAAGGTAACAAAGTTTCACACACCTTCTGTGATTGTGTTTTACATTGCTGTTATGCTTCTTCCACTTGTCTTGAATTCCTTGCTTGTAACTTAACACACACTGCAATTCGGCAGGGAAAAAGAGATCCCTTGCACAATCTGAACCGACACCAAGCCCAGGTGAACGGAAGAAAACTGCAGGAAGCGACAGGAGAGAGCAACTCACTCAAATTGCTCAGCAAGAAGGAGCTGAGTTGCAAAACAGGTTTAAAGCATTGGAAGATATGGACTTTGAGACTTAAGTCTGCTGTCTTTCCTCTCCGAAAGATCTCAGGCTGCCATTGTTTTGAAAAGCTGACACCTAGGTTGTACTTCCATTGGCACCACCAGACATTGATCGGCTTTCAATTGTTAACTTCAGAGCTGCCTGATAGTGCTCATCGTGTAACACAGCACAACACTCTAAGTATGAGTGATAGCCGTAAAACATTCACACGGCATCCCAGAGCTGTTCACTCAGTTCCATCTTATGCTAATTCTCCAGCACACACCTGCATTTCTCTTCTAACTCAGAATTGTGCTGCCTCTGCTTACAATCGACTTAAACAAGCCAGCAGTGTCAGTTTATTTTTTGCCCTGCTCAATTTGATCTCCAACTTTCTCACCCTGTCTGTGAAAATTCACAAGTCAACTGATAGCACACCCACCAGACTGGTGAGACATACTGAGTGTACACTCACTGCGGAGGGCAGTACTAACCAGCTCAACAATAAGGTCATAGATATAGTTAAACACCTGTTGGGTTGGAAAATAAACAGTATGGTAAACCTTTCAAACAGATACATAGAAGTCACCAAAAATGTTAGTAACTTAACTAGTTTCTATGCCACTAATAAGTGCTGGTTTGGTAGTGTGACAATACAGTCTGTTAACATAATATACACCTCTGATAGCTTAAGAAAACAGTCCTCAAACCGAACTCGGCAGGCTGTTAACTTAAGGCAACAGTATGTCAACTTAACACACATATGTGTTAACTTAACGCGGCAGTCTGATAACATATATCAGACTGATAACTTGACACACTTTCATGTGAACATAACACACATGTATGAAACTTTGATACGGCAACTTGTTTGGACCGCGGAAAGCCCAAATAAACTCACATACTTTCCGAAGCGGCTTGCTGCTAACCTGAAGCGGGTCACGGCGAACTTAGCTTGTTGTTTAAACAACTTAGAACCGAATGCAATACACCTTAATAGTAATGATAAAATAATTTTACGAGAGACCCGAAGGCACGAACACATGATTCTAGGGGGAAAGGCGGCTATAAGCACCAAAATAATAGGAAACCCTAACCTCTCGAGTCGATACCTAGGGAATATGGGACGGGTAGAGGTGCGTAGGAGTAAAATTGGGCGAAAATATTTCACACAATGCTTATATATGACAATAAGGGATAGTAGGGAAAAAATAAAGGAAACCGGACAACCTTGGACCGGAAGCGAATTGCATGAGGCACAATTCGCTAAAAATCGAAATTTTGCAAAAAAGAGCCTAGAACCAAAAAATTTTAGGGAAGGGACCCGAGGACATATACGAAACCATGTGCGAAAGAGGAATGCCCAAATAAACGATATGGTATCTGAGGGGAGGCAACAAGTGGGTGTAACGCGTTACACGGAGAGCACAATAATGCTCAGAAGCCACGGGAATGGGGGAAGCAAGGTGCGCACTGGTCTTATAAAAGACACGCGGAGTGTAGCCAAGCGGGCCACAGATAAACCAATACGGTGCTCGGAAATAATACAGCGATATATTGCAAATCTAATGCGGTGGAAGAAAAACTTAAAAAAGCATACCTTCAATCTGGTATGGACCGAAAGGGCTGTTAACTCAACACAATATATGTATCTTATAGTAAGCCCAGCACGGTCCGAAATATATTTTAAATGGAAATAAAAATAGATAAAGCTATAAGCGGCAGCATAATTATGACATATTACATAATGAGACACCTCTTGAGATGTGAGGAAAATATTATTAAAACACGAGCGGAAATGCAAACAACCACTTACGGGCCCACTATCATGCTTCTTCATATAATGGCGGAACTCAGCAGAATGAAGTTGAACCCTAAAAAATATTTCCCGGGACCCAGAGTCATAATACACCTAGCCCACAAGAGACCTAAGGCCTGCAAAGGGATAAGCAAGAGCGCCTTGAAATACATGATTCAAAACCCCAAAACGGCATGGCTTTGGGAGAGAACATGGACCCAAACTGCAAAGAAACCCAAAATGAATTTACCTTCAAGAATAATGAAATATAAAACCCACCACAAGAAGGATAACGATACCAAACAATATAATATTTCGGAACCCGAGAAGCTGTTATGCGGTGGAGCAAGCACCGAAGATAACGCAGTAGTTGAAACCACAATGGCCACGGAATCACTCCTTTCAGAAAAGGGGTGGTTAAATGCAACTCATGTTGGTGATGCAATGAAAATACGGGACCCGAGTACCATAGCCCCTATGGACCTTACAGACATGATGCTGAAGATGACAGGGGAGGACCAAAAACTCACACAACTCATTAATAGCAGACTCAAGAAATATGGCCACACACAAATAGGCGTGTGTGACAATATACATTGGCGTCTCATAATGATTCGCTCATCATCACCTGGGAAAATAGAAGCTTACATATATGATCCCTTTGGAGATAAAGCCGAAAGAGAAACCATTAATATGATTGAGGCAGCACTCAAAACCTGGTTAAAAAATTTCATAACCATTACAGAATATAATGAATTCACAACTACCACTAGCAAGGAAACATTTCAAACAGATACATACAACTGTGGCACATGGGTAGCAAAAACCGCCTTCAGATGGGCACAATGGAACAGAGGCTTGCACCAGACCTCATTTTTCGAGTACCTAAAATCTGATCTATATATTGGGGAGTATGGCAACAAAACGATGCAAAAGGAAATACATAAATACCGATTAGAAATGAGGGAAGAAATAGGGCTGCAGGTAAAGAATACCCGTAACACACTGGAGCTCAAACACTTGGATCACGCTGGAAATGACGCCGCAATCAGCGGCCCTAATATGACCTTACCTCCCCACCACATCCTCACACGCAGAGGTGCCACACCCAAAAAGCAGATAGAAACTCTGATAGAAACTTTTAAACTGAAATGGAAGACACACACCACTAATGAAACAATAGTTTCAGAAGCCATCGAATCGCATAGGAAATATCATCACACCTCGAACACGGATAACACCAACATTCGAATTCATCTTCTTGTGGCTAAGGACATATGGTCAACTGCAGTCCACATCATTCCAGAAAGACAGATTATTCACTGTGAGTTTGATATCTCTAACAATAAACACCAGAAAGACATTTCCACACTTTTTCCTCAAGACCTGAGAGTGCACCGCATAACCTTGAAACTGGGAGTACACCCGAATAACATGGGGGTTTTCAATTTTACGCTAGCCCACAAAGTCTGTCACATCCTGCACAACACTAAATTCTTCTCAGCAGCACAATTAAACAGAGACCTACTATACGAACTTGAAAACCTAAACATTAGAATTCTACCACAAACGGGCAGAGAAGCCAGGATAACCAAACACGAAAATAACAAAGCCATTTCGACCATACGACAATCACTGAGAACCCACCTTCCGAAAATTGATGCACATCCAACAAAGCCAAATTCTGAGCACAAAGACTGTAAATCCACCCACACTGCGTATAATCACCTCATCTCAGGCAAAGGAAAGCCTTCCTGTGAACCCCACACATATGGATACCGCAGGAAACACTCTCATAAACAAAAGAGAATAATCCGTAAAACCAAATGCACAAACAAAATCTTTGATATCGAGAACATTTATGACGCAGATGGCAGATGCATACTACAAAAAGCAAAACACAAAAACGCCATGAGACAGTCAGAAGAAATAGACCGACTCACTAAACTACAACTAGCACAACACTCTAACAATTTGATTATAATGGGTATGAATATGAGAGGCCTCCGACACCACAAAGAAGATAAAGACAGTTTAATCAAATTAGAAACAATCTGCAATCTTTTAATTGACGGACGGGCTGATATAATATGTATATCAGAAACCAAGGTAAATACTGAAAACCTTGCATTAATCAAAACCCTAATGACACAAAAAGGAATCCAATTTCGCACGTCTCATGTAAATGAAAGAGCTTCCATTGGTTCCATGATCCTATGGAATCCGAAAAGTTTGCCACTATCCACCTCGGTCACCACAATCGATGGAGATGCAAAGAGAGCAGTAATGACCAAATTTTCAGGAAATAACGGGTTTGAGCTCTACATAGCCAGCGGTTATATGAATGATGCTACACTAGTAGAGGAACAAGTGGAATTATATGACACACTTACTGACTGGGCAGGGAGGGCAGGAAATAATCCAAAAAAGGCCTACGTAGAGATAGGTGACAAAAACTGCACCATTACCCCAAATCAGCGGGTGTCAGGTGGAAATTACATGTCGTATCAAGAGCATGTCGAAAAGAATAAGCATCTTTTAACCTATTTCAACAATGACAGATGCTCCCTTAATGAACTGATAATGGACCGTAATCCAAACACGGAAATTTTCACACATGTCATATCCAAAAACTCAAAAGCAAAACTCACCCATATCATGGCCAACACAGCTATGGCAGAAATGACCGTTAAAACAGGATGGACGGAGGAAAACCCTTATATCATCTCCGACCACGGGATAGTATGGGCTGAATTTAAGCTCCCTCAAATCGACACCAAACCGGAGATTTCCACCGATACAACTTTGCCAACACCTAGATTTAATGGTGCCAAGGAAACCACACATGATGAGTACCCAGGGTACCCAATTAGAATGACAAACAAAAATAAGGGTACAAAAAGGAAAATAAACAGGAAAGATATTGTAGGACTTCTCGAAGCAAACGGATACAGCACAAACGAACTCGTGCACGCGTGCATCAATAAAAACAAAGCTAGAACCGCTATCAGCACCATTAAGGGTGACACCACTGATCTTGATCTTAAACGGGATAATACTGACGGCAGCCCCATAACAGTGAGTAAGCTCATAGCTAAAAATAAAGAGGCAGACAATATAGAACAATGTCTGAAATGGCACAACAAACCCAAGGAATGGTGGATTCACCTTAATAGCCCATGGCATGCAGCTCACTTACTCTCTAGAGGAAAGGGGATGCCGGAAGGTGGTCTCAACTTAGGCCATAACGACAAAGATAACATCTGGCATATAGGTTCGCCTCACCTTTTAAATAAGAAAGATGTTAATGCCTATCTCAAACGTCATCTGTCATTCAGCTCACTAGAAGTTAAGAAAATCACGAAATCCAACACAGATGAGCACATGACCAGCTGGAATATTCTCCTACAACCCCATATGCCCGCGAAATTCTGGAACCTGTACGGATCTGAGATGCATTCGGAAAAAATAGATTGCACCGCCCATTTATTCCAATACGCTACAGGCTGGGTGTCTTACACTGAAAGACTACATAGCACACTTGAAATGGAAAATGGATCGGAAGCAACTAGAAACGGCGGCACTGGCCTCAAGGAAATGCACCCTGACGCGACATGGGACACCCTGCACAAATTGGCACATCAGGCGGCAAGTGACGCCTTTGGCACCAAGAATCTGAACATAGCTGGGAGGTCTGAAAAACCATCAGCAATATCTAATTATATATACAAATGGCTAAACACAGTACGCCGCATCATCAAATATTTGGACACAAGAACTCATGCAAGCAACATTCCTAAGCAAGCCAAAAAGGCTGCCCGCACGCTACCTTTTGCCTCGCTCAAACCCAAACACAATGAAACGGCAGCCACATGGGGAGCACGTTTGCATGAAAATTATGTAATAATCAGAAATGCTTTTCAGAAAAGCAGAGACACCGACATTGAACGACGCAATCTCCGAGAAAAGGAAGCCCTGCAGCATCTTTTCTCAACTAACCTTTCGAGGTTTCTAGACACAGTCATGGGAAAGATGAAACCTACTGAAAAAGGTGCAGCCGCTACCCCAGGTAGTGATGGAAAGATACCTGAGACAAAGACAGAAAGACTTAACACAACACTAGATGAATACAAAAATAAAAAACTATTTTCTACTAACCCGAACGAGCCAGATGAACTCCCACAGTGGCTCACTGACATTCTAAAGGACAGCCCTAAAATCCCCGATACGGCCGCTGCTAGACTACTGACAGAAATCACGCACAAAGAACTCCAACAAGCATACTCGGACTGTGGTATCTCCACAGCACCAGGACCCTCGGGAATGAGATACTCGCAGTGGATCAAGGGCCCAGAAAATTTTCAAGAGGTTACTGTCTCACTTTTTAACCACATTCTTATAACTGGGAAATTTCCAAAGAGTGCAAAATCTGGAGTCATCCTTCCAATCCCTAAAAATCCCTCTGCACCATGTACAATAGATAACTCTAGACCCCTCACAATGTTGGAAACGGGTCTTAAACTATTTAACACAATAATTGCTAACCGTCTCAAAACAATACTTAACACTCACCCAATTCTCTTTCCCATTCAAGATGCGTTTCTTCCGAATAAAAACATAGATGACTCACTTCAAATTCTGAATGAAGTAATTTCGGATGCCAATAGATACGACAAAGACCTCCACGTAGTTTACTTGGACCTCAAACAAGCATTTGACAGAGCTGAATTCTGGATGAGCAATTTAGCGCTGAGAAAGCTGGGACTCCCATCACAAATAATCAACATCATCTCGGACATTACTAATGATGCCTCTAGAATGGTACTCACTGAAGAAGGCCTCACGGATGAATGGTCCCTAGAATGTGGAGTCCCTCAGGGAGAAGTTTTGAGCCCACTAAGGTTTGTAGCCATTATGGACATTTTGGCAATTTGGTTAGCAAAAAGAGCAAACGGTGTAAACCCGACAGGATCCACATATGGATATGAACTGAGCTCGGAACGCCATAGACCAGACAAACCAGGAAATAATGTTATTCCTCCCTCCCAAAACCTATTAGAAAAGGACACCGCTTTAAATATCTTTGCACGGTTCTTTTGTGATGACATCATTCTCGTGGGGAAAACTAAAGACGAAGTTCAAGACATGCTAGGTATAGTTAATGAATTTATGAGCTTCATTGGTATTCCCATCAATGTTAAGAAATCCAAATACTCTTACAGAAAACGCATTAAACCTCAGGGCAAAACAGTAACGCGATATGACCCGTCCGATGATTTACTCATCTCAGGGGGTCACCTGGAGCCCAATACAAATGACCCAAGTCCTTCCATTGATTCGAAATGGATACCCCCTGAGTCACCAGAATTCCTCGATTTCTCCAACAGCAAAGAGGTAAACAGATATCTTGGAGTATGGTTTGCACTAAATGGGGAATGG